>JAHWFO010013886.1:1024272-1043429 GCA_023313115.1 Rhysida immarginata
CATGTTCTGGATGTTAATTTTCAAAACATTGTCAAATTTCCTTCCCCTATTACTGGATAATGATACCCCTCTTTGCTCTCTTGTTGCTTTTTTTTTGGACAATCGTCAATCTTATACTTACATGCATTTTGTGGGTCCATCAATTCTTAGCTCTCTGTGTATTTCCTTTATATCTGTTGAGGTAGGATGGAAGCCATCTGAACATGTTATATTTCGCTTTCGAATCTCAATGTGTTTTTTTTTTAATTTTTGTGGATCGTTTTAAGGAGACCAATGAACTTGGCAATCATTATTGCAGTAAGAAAACTCAATCATAACCCTACAAAACCTCGTGCTATGATTACCAAAACCTACAAAACCGATGATAACCTACTGAAACCTGCCTAAAACCTACAAAAGCCTATCAAAACCTACTGAAACCTACCAAAATCTACCAAATCTTATTGAACCCTATCGAAACGTTCCAAAACCTATCGAGATCTACCAAAATCTGTCGAAACCTACCAAAACCTGTCGAGTGTATTTTATGACAATTTTTGTACTTAGCAGTTTGCGTTAAAAGGATGAAATATTTGCTTGAAGCTAAAGCTATCAAGATGTTTCCTAGTGAACGTTTACTATTCACTAAAAAAACGGAACATGAAAAAGAATTTTTTGTGGGAAAATTTATTTTTAGGAATCCATAAAGCTTTCTCGTTGATTCATGATTAAAAAGGACAACTGACCTGAAAGTTTACGCAAGAAGAAGAGAGCTTCCAAGAAGAATCCACATGCAACAATGAAATTTATCTCGTACGTTTGATATTTATTTTTGGCGCAGCTATCTTTATTATTAGGCCAGGTTGACGGGGCTCTATTAAATATTTATCATTTGGCAAACGAGTCGAAAACATTGACAAATCTGAAGAGGGGTTTGTGAATTATACGGCCGTTATTCCTCATTTCTGGCGGACTGATTTGAAGAGCATAAATATCCGCAGAGGAACAAACGCAGCATCAATTATTTCCTGCGAGCATTAATTGCCCGTTTGATTTACTTTCGCTGAAAGAGCCATTTAAAGATTTACGGCGGCTTCTGTCAATCAAGAGGAATATTTCAGCTTAGATAGCACGTGTACGTATCGCCCTCTGAACACACGTTTCGAAGGCGACGCCTCGCCAAAGGTTAATTGGCAATGCTTACAGGCCCAACTGCAGCGCTTTACACTTTCTGGCTATTACAGATCCGTCATTGCGATGCACAAAATGACATAGATGAATATTCAGACACTACCCCTGTCCTCTATATTTGGAAAATAGGTTCGGTATTCATTATAATTATATAAACGTCACGTGATATGTTCATTGCCTGGGGTTTTAACGCAGCTACATGTTTGATAACTTATTCTGTGGATAGTCTTTACTTTCACATACATCCACTTTAACTCGACATCATTGTGAAGGTTCAGTTCAGGACTCTTGGGTGTCAATTCAGCTTTTCTACTCCCACGAGGTTAAACCATTGTGTGGCGTGAGGACGTTGTTCAGCTAATAATAATAATAATAACATCATATATAAAATTGCATTCTAAAAGGATATTAGTCACAATTTAGCAAGAACATTTTGTGTATTAAGATATACTGCCGAAGAAGCTTATGTGCGTGATACGTGATTACAAGTTATGATCTGATCTTTGGTTAAAGTGGCAATTGAACCTCATAGTATTATAAGGAAAGAACCTGCTCATAAACTTGGTGACGTGTTCCATCTAGTATATTTTTAAAATCTTATGCGGCAAATTTGACGATGATGTTAAAAATGGGAAGCCTTTTTAATGGATTCGTAACGATAAAATTAGCAATAATCATCTGTATTCCAGAAAGAGATTCATTTGGGAAACTGGCCTTGTTAAATAAATTTTAACAGAGTCTTTCACCTACATAAATATAAAACCACTCCTTCTCTTATACGTATAATAATTATTATTTAACAGAGTCATCTGGTGTTTATGAAAGAAATTGATTTACTCCAAAATTGCTTAGAATATAAGAATCAATGAAAAGATTCTTTCATCATTTTCATTAACTTTTAGGAATTTGCTCTCCTACAAAGAAATTAAAATTTTAGGATATTAAAAAAACTCCTAAATGCTACAGCAATTTTGAAGAAATTAAAAAAACATTTTTTTTCTGACGAGAAGTAATTTCATTTAAAAAAAAAATATCACCGAAAACTTACGTTAAAAATAAAAAATGTGACAGTCGAAGTATTTTAACGATAGTTGCTTTAATGCATAAAGTTTAATGTTTTTTAATCTGTTTATATTTTAATTCAAGTGTGGTCCTATAAAACCTTTTTATCAAACTGGTGAAAGGCAAGGCAATACTAACAATAATAATAAAAGAAAAGTAAATAAGTTATATTATTTTGAGTATAGGCAATGAATATAATTAACAGGTAATCAAAAAGTATTCTATTTCAGTAAAGTAATGGGCGCATAAAAAAACCATAAGAAAACATTTAGTAATAACATTAGCGATAGTACGGATTTAGATAGTGGTATCAAAATGGCCGTCTTGAAAAGAATGTGTTTATATTCCTGTATAGAATGATTTACGTTTTGACTTAAGAATCCGTAGAATAATAACGATACCTTGTTCAGAAAGTTTGCTCAAGTAGCATCAACAACTATGCTACTAGACGTCTCAGTTGAAAATCTGCGTGCGTTACACTTACTGTAGATTCTGTGACGTTTTCGAAGCACAGTACTGTAGTTGTTTACTATTAAAGGATAAATCAGTCTATATCCTATACAAGGATATATACAAGGATCCTATACAAGTTTACTTGTGCACTAAAAAAATTTGAATTTTTGAAATTCTGACTTCGGATTCTTAAAGACCATTAAAAAGTAGAATAGGAATGTCTGCAGACCTACCCTCTATGTCTTTGTCTTCATCGATAAAATTGGGTTCAAACTTTAAAAGTTCCACACTTTCAGGGCCTCTATCTCCTAAACGGTTGGATCAATTGAAAATACACCAAGAATAAAACATTTCTCGAATAGTGTGTACAATCTGAATATACCATTAAAAATAGGGGGGTCACAAGGGGGGGGGGGTAATTTTTTAACTAAAGAATTTCCCCCGCGAAATAATTCACTTTTGATTTTGAACATTTTTTTGTACAATGCTTAGTTTCCGAGATATTCAGTTGTCTCAAGATAAATGCCTCGCCCTATATACCGGGTGTTCAATTTATCTGAAGGCATTGAAATATCTCGAGAACCACACATCGGATCAAAAAAAGTGTAGAATAAAAAATGTTCGTCTCGAAGGGGGGGATATCAAACTCGACCCCTCACCCCCACCCCCTGGAGTTGGGGGAGGGAGGAGTAAAAAAACTTAAATGGGAACCCCCATTTTTTATTGCAGATTCGGATTCTCCAGAAAAAATTACCCCAATCTGACCTACGATTCGAGTCATTTCGGCCACAGATGGCGCTGTAATCGACAAAAATCAAAATGGGTAAAAAATCGTTGAAAAATGGCGATATCTCAAGAAATAGGGTGGACAATTATGGTGTCATTAAGTAGCATTTGTAAGAATATCAAAAACATTTAATTTTATTTTGCTGATCTGATACCTATTTCTTGAGATATCGCCATTTTTCAACGATTTTTTACCCATTTTGATTTTTGTCGATTACAGCGCCATCTGTGAGCGAAATGACTCGAATCGTAGGTCAAATTGGGGTAATTTTTTCTGGAGAATCCGAATCTGCAATAAAAAATGGGGGTTCCCATTTAAATTTTTTAACTCCTCCCTCCCCCACCTCCAGGGGGTGGGGGTGGGGGGTCGAGTTTGGTATCATTAGATGTCCCCCTTCGAGACGAACATTTTTTATTCCACACTTTTTTTGATCCGATGTGTGGTTCTCGAGATATTCAATGTCTTCAGATAAATTGAACCCCCGGTATACCAGGTCTGTAAATATGAATTTGCCCATAGATGGCTCTAGCTATCAGTGTAGTTACCGTCAAACCGCATTGTTAGCGCCATTTTCTTACTCTGACATCTGACAACTCACAACTTTTTCAACTCACAACAATACAAGCTTCACCAAACGCATAGTTTGTAATAGCGTCGAATTTTGTGCCTGGAAACTACGATTTGCGGAAGGCGTTGATTTTCTTTTACCATTTGAAGAAAACCCTGCTGCAGAATCGCATCGAATGCATGTCGAAGCTTAAGGCGAGCATGTGCTTTGATAAATCAGAAGTGCTTTGAGTGGTTTAAAAAATTCAAAAGTGGCGATTTTGATGTGAGAAACGATGCTCTGTGTTTGGTGGGATCAGAAGTGAGTGTGTGATCTATTATGAGCTGCTGAAACCTGGCGAAACCGTTAATGCTGAACGCTACCGACAACAAATGATCGATTTGAATCAAGCTTTGCGTGAAAAACGACCAGAATATCAAAAAAGGCAACACAAAGTGATTTTGCTTCATGATAACACACCGTCACACGCAGCAAGACTGGTCAAGGAAACGATTGAGGCGTTTAGTTGGGAAATACTTTCGCATGCGGCTTACTCACCAGACATGGCTCCGTCCGATTACTACTTACTTGCATCGATGGGACACGCACTTGCTGAGCAGCGCTTCACTTCTTTTACGAAAATGTACGAAAATGGCTCGAGGACTGGTTTGCCACAAAAGAGCAACAGTTTTTTGGCGTGGCATTCACAAATTGTCAGACAGTTGGGAAAAATGTATAGCCAGCGTTAGGCAAAACTTCGAATAAAATATTATTATTATTATTATTATTATTATTATTATTATTATTATTATTATTAACATGTGCTCCAAGGGGGGCAAAGTCACGATAAAATTCGGTAAAAGTTCATAAGTTCCTCTGTGTGTCAAAAATCCACATCCATGAAATGTTCTGTATGTGTCTATGATGATCTCGACAATCTGGAGTCCGACAATTGATAACATCTCGACGATGATCTTCTGGCAAGTTATTCCAAAGTTGGATCGTGTTAAATTGATAATGATATTTTTTTTTATCATTTTCGTACAATAAGCGCATCTTCTATAGAAAAATTCCGGTTTCATATTTACATACCTGGTACGTATGTAAAGGAGTGAAATTTAGTATGCAGACTCCTTTAAACAAGATGCAGATTCTTATGAAGTTCGGGACAAACTGTTCCAGTGGGGTCTCAGTTACGGGGATAGTGGTTACATAGACTTTATTTTCAAGTGGCAACGCATGGCATGTGATATATCATTCGATCGCAAATGATGAGAAACGAAAGATAAAACTTTTCTCTTTACTAAATATTATATTCGAAATAATTAATTTTTGCTATAAAAGTAGGGGTTAAATAGTGCGAATAAAGGGGGGTCAAAAATAAATGAACTCGGGGCTTCCGCAGGGAGATTAATGTATTGCTTTATATACTCTTCACCCATTCACAAATTTTTGCCTATTCATACAATCTCACTCAAACAGGCTCATACAAAATCTATTCACTCACCCATAGAAGCAGTTAAAGAACACATTTATCTGTTCATTAAATTCCTCAGAATACTTTAGATGGGTTTGCAATGATAGCATGCGCGTTCTCATCTGGTTTCAGTTTATGAATTTATTATTTCCCTTCAGCTGTAGCGTGACATTTTTCTTTAGGTTTCTTTTTCTCTGATTTTTCTAAAAGAAATTTTCATTATTAAACTCTCCGTATTAAAAAATTAAAAAAAAAACCTTCCATAATAGAAGGAGGAGGGGTCTAAAATTAGTGACAGAAGTGTGGAAATTTAAAAAAAAATGAATGTTCATTGTTGATGCGATGAATTCTAATTACATCTCTATTCATCGCCAATTTAATGGGTGTTTGCAGCATATTGTTCCCTCCTGTTTTCGGATGGGACCGTGAAATTGTCATTTCATCCACTCGTCACTAAAGTCGATTAGTCTTCTTTTTTTTTTAAACATCACCCTTGCAACCCCAAGAGTTAAGGTTAATCGAGCACGTCTCGTGAAACAGGTTTCATTTTTCTTTTTCATTTTTCTTTTCTCTAAAATATTTTTTCTTTTGCCTTGTATAAAGCATAAATAATAGGAACCTGAAAGAAAAGTGTTTAGAGGTTGGGGATTAATTGCGAAAGGGAAGAAGGAAAGAAAAAAGGGAGGAGACTGGAGGCGGGTCTCTGCCTTTTCTGTTTGCCTCATTTTGCGGTTATAATGATCAGGAGCAGATGGGCTTGGGAGGAGACGGAAGGAACCCCTCGCGACATACAATGCTCTGAGGAATCCATCACGAATTTCATGGAAATTAACCAAAACAGGAAGGGGGAAGAAGCAAAAAAATTAGCAGTACATGCATGGTTAAGAGAGCAACACGAGTTGGTAATTCTATCCATTGAAGCTCCGCCGTTAATGAAGTAACCGAGCTGCGATTAAGCCCGAGATCAATGCGGGAGATTTTTATATTGCTCCGGGGACAAACGAGCTTCTGGCGCGGATTTCCTTTCCCCTCTTCACCTTAATTGATCTATTCTTATCCCTAATGGATGGAAAAAAAGAAAGTATATTTAACCATTTTGGCGTCGTAAAAGCATCTCGCGTCCTGGATGTAGGCATGTCCCCTACAAAACACCTTCCGTTTTCAATATGCGGTACTGGTGCTTCATCTCTTTGCGTGGTCTAAAAAAAAAAATTCTAAACCGTAATTAAGCGAGTGGAACAGAATCTTAACATTATCTACTTAGTGACTTAACGACCTTTTCTGAATACACTCAGGGAGTAGGATAAGTTCTTTCCATAATTGCCGCCACGCATAATCCCAAGGGATCAAAGGCGAACGATAGGCCTGATTGTGCCCATCAGCTACAGGAAAGCTCTGCAAAAATCAAAACATGGGTTAGGATAAAATTGCGTAAACACCTGGGAAATAGTTCTTATTCTTAACACTCAAAAATGCAAATTAATCCAAAAATCTTACTTACAAATTAGGAATGTAACATTTTCCTATAAGCGAGCTACCAAGGCTTTTCTAACGTCTAAAGATTTACCATGGAAAATTATTCCAAAAAATATCACTGTATCTTCTTTATTAAAATAACAGAAGAATTGAGCTATTTATTGATTTTACCATGTCCGTCGGTCCCCTTCATATTTTCTACATCTTTTGACGTAGAAGGTTGAAATTTGTAATGTAATAATGGGCATGTCCTCACTATTTAGTTTGGTTTTGATTGGTCCGCTAGGGTCGGAGTTACGGGGGTGAGAGTTAGAAGGGCTGAAAAGTAAAACGAACTCTTCCTAATTTATTATGTTACTGTTAATATACTGCTTTGCAATGAAAATGCCCCACCAACAAGGAGTTATCCGACCTTATCCATATTTATTGGGGGGGGGGGGTTCGTTTACTTCCGACTAGTAAACGATTAGATGCATGCTCACGGGACATGATTGTTTGGGTTGATACAGGGTGTCCTGGTGCCTATATGGGCTCATCAGTTGACACCTGTGCGAGACATTCCATGCAGTAGGGAGGAAGAAACTGCCTCGTGAATTACAGTACATTATTGTAATCCGCACAACGGTCTCAATGCCGCGACGATGACAACGACAACCGTCCATGCAATTAACGGACTTTGAACGAGGTCGGATTATTGGCCTTTCCGAGGCTGCATGGTCAACCAGACGGATTGCTGTCCATGTGTAGCAGGACGCACGGACGGAGGCCGATGTTGGAGGCAATGTCGAGAGGAAGGCACACATGCCAGAAGGCCAGGCTCTCGGGCCCGGAGAAGCACGTCAGATCGTACCGATAGGCGGATCCACCTTTTGTTTGGACACCGACGATAGACGCGGACGGGTGTGGCGCAGATTATTGGAACGTGCCAATGAACAATACATCCGGTATCGCCTTCGTGGACCAACACCCCGGATCATGGTCTGGGGTGCCATCGGCTACGATACCAGAACGCCTTTAGTCACCATCCAAGGCACCCTGATAGCAGCACGGTACGTCACAGAGATTCTGCAAGCCCGTATTACTGCCCTTTCTGCACACTATACCCGGTGCAGTCTTTCAGCAGGATAACGCCAGACCGCACACGGCAAACATGAGCATGACATGTCTGCAAGATTTCAACTGCCTGCCATGGCCCGCGAGGTCCCCAGACCTATCGCCAATTGAGTACGTGTAGGATGTGGTGGGACGTCGTTTACGATCACCCCCGGAATCTCCATGAACTGACACAGCAGGTTCACCAGGTCTAAGCAGACATACCCCAAGATGACATTCGCCACCTGTATGATCACCTACACCTGCGGCTGGAGCAATCCATCGCCGCTAGAGGTGGTGCCACAGCCTACTAATGCCGCTTTCCGTTGGGACACCCTGTACCAACGAGTGCACGTCTTGACTCCATAACGTAATAAAGGTTTCTTCAGAAGTATCTCTTGCTGTATACCTACTTTTGGCTCATTCGGATAACTCCTTGTGGGTGGGGCAATTTCATTGCAAAGCAGTGTAGTTTGGAATAATAGCTATCACACATTCTGCTCAGTTAATTCCAGCTTTACTGACGCAAGTTTTGTACATCTGCTGCTAGAGACCTTTAAATTATAGTCAGAAACATAGGGATGGGTAACCATTTGATATTGGTGGGCATGAAACAGCGTACTGTAAGAGTTTTTAACTGCAGAAAATGTACCTCCGATAGACATTCATCGGAGATTGAAGGTTATTTATGGTGATCAGTCGACATCACTATTGTGCGACATTGGTCTAGTCATGGTCATCATGAAGCTAGTGCAACTCTCAACTTATATGAGAAACGACAAGGTGAAAGGCCGCTTACTGCAACTGATACGCTCATCGGAATCGTGTCAATAAACTCATTAGAGCGGGAATAGCTGTCAATCAATCCTGTGCGGCATATTGTGGGAACGCGTGCATGCAATAATTGCAGAATTGAGATTCCGGAACTCTTAGTACACGATGGGTCCTTCCTGATATGAAATACAAGAGATTGGACATTAGCCAACAATATTTTCCGCGCTACGAACGTATGAAGGTAGCGAATTCTTAAATAATTTTATCACAGGTGACTGGATAACCACTTCGATCCAGAAAACAAGAGATCACAAAGGATCACCTATTCCAAAAACAGTTCAAGGCTCATTGTCTTCTGGGAATTCAACATGTGTGGTACAAAGGAAATCATGCCTAAAGGTCTACCATAAAGTCTGTAAGGTACTGTGAAACCCTAAATAAAAAAAACTTAAAACACGAATTCGAAGAGTTCGTCCACATATGGAGCAGCCCTTCCTACAGCATGACAATAAGACAGATTCATCGTGTTGGCTTTACTATTGTTGGTCATCCTACATAAAGTCCCGATCTGACGCCATCTGATTTTCATCTGTTCCCAAAACTTAATACCTGAGAGGAGATCACTTTGATTCTGATGTTCAAGGCACCAAGAAAAATGGTCGTTTTGTATAAGCAGAAACGCACAGGTTGGCCTTGTACTTCTGATGAAAACATCATGGTTTGTTCCATGCAGCTGAAGGGGGGCCATATTGAACGCCTATAAATTATTATTTCGAAACTTTTGATGATATGACGAATATTTTGCACTTATATATGTTTATTTTAACAATTACACAGCATTTTAAAATTGGTTAAGGACTTTTGAATCACCCTATAGTGAGTGTTATTGGTACAAATGTTTTTGGGACCCTGTATATAAACATTCTCCAGAGCTTTCATCAAAAACCAATATAATCACATATGCACCTGCTTGAGCACATCTGTCTTTAAACAATCTTTCGCACAGTTTACCAATTAAGATGAGTTGAAGAATAGCATTCGTCTAATGGATATAATCAAATATCTGTTAATAATTAGTGCAAATGAGAATAATGCGTAACGATTATTAACGATTGTGCACATGGACATGACGAATAATAAATTAGAAATACAAATATACAATCTCATTGGGCAAATGCCCAAATTACAGTGTAATGGCTTAACTAGCTGGTGACTGATATTAACTCTCACTGAACGGGGTCGACTTTTCCTTTGTGAGGAGTAGCGCAATAATTAAACTGGGTCGTTGTATCTGGATTTCCCATCATTTTTGCTTTTATTCTTACTCGTAACTCATCCCAATCTAAACACGGTGACGTTTTAATTACACTTCTGGTAAATTAATCAGGTTTTGTAAATATTGACCTAGATTTTTACTAATTAAAAGCATCGGATGTTGCCATTAGTGTAGCGCTAAAGAAGGAACGCGTTATTGGACCGAAAAAGAGCCCCCTTATCAGTTGGAATTTTTTTAAAATAAGAACATGTACTTTAATATGTTTTTTTTACGAGAGTGCTTCAAACTGAATCGTTAAATACAAATCAAAAAAATCTTAAAACCTTTTTAATTGTTACAGCCTTTTGCGAATGCTAAAATGCAACTGTCAAAATCAAAAATGAGGCTTGCGAAAGTAAAAAAATTTTAAATGTAATTTTTAAGTTCAATTAAGGGAGCATTTAGCAAGCTAAAATTGTATTATAAAATAAACATAAATGTCAAAACATCGTTGTCAGCGAAATGTACAGTCAACCAAAGGAAATAATCCACACGAGTTTACTACTTAATATTACATTTCATGCTATTGTGTTGTTTTAATAGCTTTTTTAATTATAATTATTTAAATTTAATAATCTTAATAATGTTAACTCTAAATGTAATATTAAATTATTAAAAATAAATTAATATTGAAACGGTAGAATAAATTTCAAGTGTGGATTATTTCCCTTTGACGACTGTACATACGAGTTATTATTAAACTTTGTTTGTGGATTTGTGTTTTCTTGCCCTTTATTTCTATTCTTGTATTAAGTCCTTTAAGATAAGAGTTGTCCCCATTTTTTTTATCGCCACCTTTTGTCCTTACTTATCCCCGACGTTTGTCGATGCTTCCTTCCCCGATAATTGTCCCCACTTTTTATCCTTAAGGACAACTCTACACTCACATGCAATTTCATTTAAGTCGAAAGATTAGCGCATTAACTATATCGTGGCATATACAGGGTGGATACAAAAATGAGCCCCCCCCCCTTTTATTTTCGTAACCGAAGCAGATATGTCCATTTTGATGAATCCAATAAATAGGAAGTAGTGGGTGATCTATCCCTTGGGAATTTTTCGTATATATGTTACGATTCTTAAGATAGGATTTGAATGTGTCCTAATTTGCATATTTGGAATGATGAAAAGTGCACCCACAACTTCCTATTCATTGAAGTCATCAAATTTGACATATCTGCTTCGGTTACGCAAATAAAGGGGGGGGGGACTCACTTTTGTATCCATCCTGTATAGAATTTATTAATTCAAACCCTAAATGTGTGGAAAAAACGAAAATTCCGTACGCATTTTTCAATAGCGGGGCGTCCATCTTGGGTGAGGCTGACGTCAACGAAGGCATGATCTTGACGTCATCATTAATACATATATAAATTGATTTTATTTTATGATTAATTTCGCGTGCAATTTACGACGTGAAGCCAAAACCATGCCTCCGTTGACGTCACGGAGGTCCTCTATTGGAAATTGGGTTTGGAACTTTCGATTTTTCACATCTTTAAGGTGCGAATTAAAAAATTTAAATGCGTTAAGATGTTATTAATGCGTTAATCTTTCGATTTAAATAAATTTTCATATAACCGTAGAATATTCCTTTAATGCACTGCTTCCACAAACAACCTATTAACAACTCATGGAGTACATGTCAAGAAGAATTGACGTAATATTAAAGGCAAAATGTGGCCCAACGAAGTACTGAACAGGTGCTCATAAAAAATTTGCCACTCAGTGTATAAAATCACGTTCACTGCTGATGGGCGAGCATGGGTTTCAACGAGCAAGTCAATTGATCATCGGCTTCCACAATAAATTAGGTGTTCGGTCCATTGTTGTAGGGTAGTATATACAAAATCACTTTGGATGCTTTGTTCAAAAGGTATCTTTTCTCAGTGGCCTTAACCCTCGTTTATACTTTGACTGTTATCACCCACTTTTATCCCAATTTTCCTCAACGCATATCCCCACTTTTTGCGTAGGATTAAAAAAATAGAAGATAAAATGTGGGGCCGAAAGTAGATATGCGTTGGGGACACAAAAAAGGGGGGGGGTTAAAATGTTGGATATAAAAGTGGGGGTAAAAAGTCGACGATAAGAGCTGCTTCGTTGTTTCAATCGTTGCTCCAGCTAGACAAGTACTTAGAAGCAGTTCATTTTTTAAGTCAGTTAGGTCTTTCTTCACCCCAACCTCTTCTTAAATAAGTACCGCTTGAATTACATGATCTCAATGCTATTTTGCACAAAAACAGATTAAGACAAATTTGCATTGGCTAGTGTATGTAGAAAGTGAACGAACAAGCTATCGCTCACTGCAATCGCAGTCAATCCTTTTGGGATGGGAACATAAAAAGATTGCCGTAAGCAATTCATTATTAATTGATGAAGTCATAAAATCTTTGAAGCCTCCCAAGTAGTTTTTACACTCCTTGTACAATCCTGAGGGGTGTATATGTGTTTTATCGCCGTGTAATCTTATTTATCCATCGTGGATTATAGGTGAGGTTCTTGTGCAGCGAAGAAGGATGAAGCAAACAAGGCTTAAAAAAATGATGGACCATAAAGTTGTAAAGCTATCGATTTTCTTATTATGTTGAACCCGGAACGCTTCCTTTTATTACCCTGCTTCCGACGGTTTTTAATTACTCCGTAGTTAACATTGATAGTCGCCGTGTATTTTATCACTTTTAAATTTGAATAAGGTCGCCCTTATTCCGAGCAACGGAAAGACATTAAAATGGAAAGTTGGCTCTGCGTAAGTGGCGAAGCAGCCGGAAAGAACAGCAAGGAAAAGCGACAGGTTAGAAGGAAAGAAAATTTAAATAAAAGGGAGAAAAACAAGGTTTGAACAAACTAACGTGGACATCTGGGGATAAATTTGCTGGTAAACATAAAATTCTCATTGTCTTACACAGTCCAGTCACATTAATGTGACCGCTTCCTATGTTCACCATAGCGGAAAATGGTTACGTCCAGAAGGTACTTGCCAGTATTAGAGGTGGGGGGGTATAGGAAGGGTGTCAGAGGGAAGCAGAAAACATTGCAATTGTTGGAGTCATGGCGAACCATAGCGATTTATCCGACCTCCAAAAGGGCATGATCATCCGAGTCAAGGGCGGCAGTATTTCCGAAACGGCTAGTTTTGTGAACAGTTCGCGTGCCGTCGTGGTGCAAGTGTACCGTGCATGGCAGAATGGCAGTACCTAAAATCAGCGAAGTGCCAAGTGTGGGGCACCACGGCCCATAGATGATAGAGATGCCTGCAAGCGAAAAGACGTGCAACCGTGGACCAACTGACCTCCCAGATGAACCAGGGGGCTACGAAACGTGTATTCTCAACGACAGACAGTTCAGCGAAAGTTGCTGCCTATGAGGCACCGCAGCAGACGGCTAGTTCGTGCACCAATGCTGACGGCTGTTCACCGGCGACAAAGACTGACATTTGCACGCCAGTACCGCAACTGGACAGCAACAAAGTGGCGAAAGGTGGCTTTATCCGATGAATCACGGTTTATGCTCCATCGGACAGATGGGCGATGGCGTATATGGCGTTCAGCGTCAGAAAACAAACACCCTGCAACACGTGCCGCAAGGGTCCAGGCCAGAGGAGGCAACGTTATGGTCTGGGGAATGTTTTCGTGGCATTCCCTGGGTACACTCATTATTGTGGACAGCACCATGGATCAATGGAAGTACACATCTGTCCTTTCGGACCATGTCCACCCCTGCATGCAGATTTTGTTTCCTCAGCACGATGGCGTCTTCCAGCAAGATAATGAAACGTGCCATACAGCGCGCAGTGTCCTTGCGTGGTTCGAAGAGCACGAGGATGCGTTCACGGTACTCCCCTGGCTCCCAAACTCCCCGGATTTAAACCCAATAAAGCATCTGGACCACCTCTTTCGAGTTGTTCGCGCTATGGATCCTCCACCGCGCAACCTATGGCAGTTCGTCGCAGAAATGGAGTCGGCATGGTTTCACATCCCCGTCAATACCTTCCAGAACTTTATTGACTCTCTTCTTGCCCGTCTCACACCTGTCCGCGCCGCAAAAGGTGGTTATTCTGGCTACTGACAGGTGGTTTTATGAGGTTGAATTACCATGAACTGCGACACATTCTGCAATTCTGGCATGGAGTCCTTCGTACAGATGTTGGATCTCGCTTTGGCGTATTGAATTCCAAGCATCCTCTAGCTGGACGCGTAAATCGGGTATGGTCGTTGCTGCCCGTGAGACCGGATAAGTTGTTGTTCCCTATAAATCCCATACGCGCTCAATGGGAGATAAGTCTGGTGAACGTGCAAGCCATAGAAGTTGTCTCACACCCTTACTGTGTAAACATTAATTTGAACCGACCTTACTAACGACAATACAACTGGCTGAATGATATTGCTGATATACCCAATGCTGCCCTACTCCTTAAATACCAACGATTATAATTTGCATATTATGAATTCTGCGCCGTTGTCCTGAAATTAAGGTTACACCTACGTGTATTCTAGCCCATTAACATGAGTAAATTTCATGATCGTCCGGCAATTTCTATTTTAGTATTCTTTTTTACATTTTTCGGCAGTGTAAGTGAGGGCTCAAATTATTTACCATAGCTTGTTTTAAGTGTTAATTGTTCACAGGAATCAGTTAAGTGGAAAATCCCTGCAAGTTCAACGTATAATTGTCATTGTAACGAAGTCGTCCATCATTTTCTTTTTTTTCCTTTTAAAGATGGAACTCGTTTTCTCGCCACATTTTATAATAGATGGTCATCACGAACCGATCATTTATTTTCTCATCTCTTTTCAACGCACAGACCCTTCCTCTTCTGTCTCCCTTTTCCGTCTGTCCGTTTGTCGATTACCAATATTTATTTATATATATCCTGAAGAAATGTCGATGGGCCACAGATCGTAAAATGGACAAGGGTCATTCTTATGTGTTGAAATCGATCCCGGTGACTGGAATTAATGGCGGGGCCACGTGCCTGCACTTGACATCTGTCGTCTGGAAACCTCTCCAAAGTTTTATTATTTGTAATCGTTAGCAATGGCGTAGCAACCAAACGGGGCTTTAATGTTATTATTTTTCAGAGAAACTTTTGAAGGCCTTTTCTGAAAATTATTAGAAAAAAATTCCTCGCAACGTCAGATCCAGCTGCAACCATTTTAAACAAGCATTAATTATTCTTAAATTAAATCATTAAATTTTATCAGAGCACATCTCATGGAAGAAATCTTAATGTATTATTCCGGTCAACGATCTACAACCTAAGCACAGGAACAGGAAATTATAAATAATTTTCTAAGCATTAATAATAAAGGAGGTCACGTATTGCTGCAGAAATGAATAAAAGAGAGGTGACAATGAATAAAATAATAAATAAATTTTAATAAGTGGTTGATGCGTTTCGAATGTGTCTTCTTCAACCGAACCAAAGCGAAATTACAATCGCTAATCGACAATCGTTCAGTGTCGTGAAAAAAAAAGTCCAGGAACCTAGCTCACTTTACAAGTTCGCCCAAAATGTAAACCAAATGAGGTACACTGAAATGGGAAAGAAGCCTGATGAACCTCTTAAGTCATCCAGAGAAGAGTCCCTTCATGGTTGGGACGCGATTCAGATTGCAGATGACGAATAGCGAACCCAAAAAACTTGGATCTAGGAGATCCACTAGTTGGGGAAAATGACATCCAGGATATGACGGGTTCTTCGAAACCTGAGGGGAGCCCTAATAACGAGTGAGTGGTCCAGAATATCAGCAACCAGAGTATTTTCATGATTTTCCATCTTGGGCAGCAAGCTCCTGAGAAGTGTTTGGACATAAGAACCAATATGGGTCATCCCCAGATCCCCATAGATGGAGAGGTTGTTGGCAACTCTTCTATCGAGTTGGGCAATGAATAAGATCGTAACTTTTTGGAAGGACTGAAGATCACTCCACCTCGACTTGCAGATGGAAGCCCAAGCAGGCATACCCTGAAGTAGAATAGCGCGAATCACTACCTTGTATAACAAAAGTTTGCTGTCCACTCCGAGGGCGCTGTTTCGCCCCAGAAGCGCAATCAGACTAAAGTTCGTTTTCTTAGCCTTGTTAAGCGCATATTGGACATGGTCGTTCCAGTTGAGTTTAAAGTCCATCACAACTCCGAAGTACTTATAACTTTTAACCCACTCAAGCTTCCCACCATAAAGGATATGGAGGGTTTTTGCGTTTGCGTGTGATGATCATGGCTTTACACTTGTTAACATTCAGCTTTAAGCGCCACTTAGAGAGAACCAGCTCTCCCACTGCTATAAAGCTTTTTGTAGACGATTGATGACGTGGGCTGGATTGTATTGCAGCGAAATTACATCGACATTTGACAATCGAACAGTGAAGTGTACATTTGTTCAGGTGGGACGTAATCAGTGCTTACACGATTCTCACCCTTCCGGAATAGGCAAGAAGCCTGACTAACCAAAAAAGGTCTTCCACTAACCCAAAGCGGTCTTCTAGCGAAATTACAAAGAAGCTGGGAAAATTTATATATAATCAGAAAAAGAATGGTCCAATCAGGAGCCGCCTAGCGATAGGAATGGGGCAGTCGTTCTAGAGTGGACAGATTAAAGCAAGTCACTAATAATGTTTGAGATCGTATCGAAGTCGAAATGCAATTGGTTGTTGAGTATCCTGCCATTCTTTACCTCTGGTTCAAAATATGTGAACGTGACGAATTTCTTGGGGGTCTTAAGTGTTTTACCTTTATCGGTGTTTTCATTCTTATTTTTGCTGCTGGATTTGGAAATTTTGTTGTTGATGATCCTCTATGGGAAAAGGTTTTTACTGGCAATTGCACGTATTACTTTTAACTCTTCTTTCCTTCTTTCATTGTGTGTGGGAAACCGTAGGGCCTGGTTCACTAGGCATTTTATGGCGACAATTTTATGAGAATGGAGGTGGTTTGACGCACTACCATACGATTATGGCAGTTGTGGTAGGGTTCCTATATATTCCAAACCTAGTCTTCGAAGATCCTTGAAGATGGATGATTTCATATGGTTTATAGAAGTATGAATATGGTATACGAGATATTCTAGTTGAAGTCATTGAAGGTGTTAAAATTTTCTTCAGCGTTGGTGGCGTCATCATTGTACACAATCAAGGTGTCGTGATAATGATTACGCCTAATCAGAGCAGCACGCGAGCAGTTCACAAACTGAGCAGTTTCGGAAATGCTATCATTCTTGACCAGAAAGCCAATGACCATCCCCCCTTAGCACGTTTTATCTACAATATCAATGATTGATGTGTGTGCAGAGTACAGACATCTGATCTTTTATACCCATAAAGTTGAATCTCATTAAATTAAGAGTTGGTCATAATAATGTGGCTCGACTTTGTGCACAGCCCTGCCAAAAGTATCCGGATGCCCCTATTTTATTATGTTTTAACTTCCAATATATGCACTCCTTCACATATGATGTAAAGGAAATGTAACAGCAGCATTGGGTCCATCAGTCCAAAACCTGGAGCTCTTACCGAAGACTTTGTTTCATTGACTTTGTATTACGATACGAGAATAATTAAGTTGCTTTAATGCCTATTAAATGTATTTTGTGTTATTGGTGACCTATTGACTTGGTCTGTGTAAGTCCTCCGCCATGGCTGAAGTATTCCAGCATCGACATTAGAGGATGTTGCATCCGCGATTGTTGCTCATGCACGACGGCGCACACGGCTCTTCACAGCCGCTGAACTCGGGCGTTCGTTCCTTTTTAACTTGAGTGGTTTGTTGCTTGGCTACCATCAAGAGCAATGGCGGAGCATTAGAGTTCTTTTCTCGGGGAGCATCTCCGCTAATGCTGGAGACATGGAAAAGCGAGTTTGTGGAAGTTTTCGACACGGTCTCACACACGACGCAATGAGGATGTTGCGTTGCTGTGTACGGACATCCCTTTCAGATAGTGCTGTAACTAGATTCTGTATTGTAACAAGTTGAATGCATGTGTAGCAATGCAAAAGTGAAATCCAAGAAAGACATCTAAGAATGGCGTTTAAAATCTTAATATATAAAGTGCTTTGTTAGTCTGTATATCATGCAAATCCGTAATTTTCATTGGCAAGGAAACAATTGACGCAACTAAGTAAATGACGTGCCAAAAGTAAACAATTAAAAATCTCCTTTCTTTTTTAACAATATAACACAGTGTTAATTAAAATTAATTAAACTGCTTTTTCATGCAAATTCGCTAAAATTTTTAAGTTTTTAAATTAGGTGTTTTGATTGATTGTTCAAGCCAGTGATAACGGTAAGCGATATCTACTTCAAATCTAAGTGTGAGAGATTCGAAAATTAGCTCAATAATTGTTTGATGCATGTAATAACTATTAGTAAACAGTGTGATTAACGATTCCTAATGAATAGGGTAATAGCACCGACGAAGCGAAAATTTCGGACAATCGCAGAGGTCGAAAAAAACTATGTGAAACGAACGAAGTATGGAAGTCGACAGGATCGAATGCTGTGTTATGTTTGTGGTCCAAAATCATTTGAAGATCTTCGAAGAGTTGTTGGTGTATTGCAAGATACTTTAAGAGGGCTGCAAAAGCTCTGGGGCTGCTAAGCCTATAATTAAATTTACTTTATTGCTATTAGGCCTACCGTTATCATCACCTTATTGTAGCCGACATTGTCAATGTGGACCTTCATTTGCATTAACTAATTTGTACGTTATAATCGAGTTCGGCTGTATGTCGAAAAAAGCTCTAACTTAAGTCGAAACAAGAATCTGTTTATTATTTTTTTCGTTATTTCTTTAACGTTATTTCGTTATTTTTTTCTTTTTCATATAACGACAAAAATAGTTTTCTTTTTATTCTCATAACTAGAAATGGCAGTACTTCTTTATTTTTATTTCATTTCTTGCTTAAGAAAAAAATGAAGAATAAAAGGAGACGGGAAGAGGATGGCATGGGAAAAATAGCAGAGAGAGAGAGAGAGAGAGAGAGAGAGAGAGAGAGAGAGAGAGAGA
>JAHWFO010013886.1:1043439-1075092 GCA_023313115.1 Rhysida immarginata
AGAGAGAGAGAGAGAGAGAGAGAGAGAGAGAGAGAGAGAGAGAGAGAGTACGTTTCCTTTAAGATATCTGTATCCTAAAGTTGGAAGAATGAAATTAATTTCGCTTAAGCGCCGGGGGAATCAAACTCACTCTGATGCCGACAATGAGAAGTTAACAGAAGTCAAGACAAAATTGCAGCTGAAGAAACAAGATGACGAGAGGCAAAAGAAAAAAAGCAACGATGAGGGTTAAAAAAATATAGGGTTAAAAAAATATAAAGTCTCGGATAGGTGGGGTAGCGAAAGTTGGAGGAAAAACTTAGGTTGCCTCGAGTGGTTGGAAATTTATACTCATTTTGAGTTGCTTGGTTAATGTGTCTGCGTACTTATTTCCCTTTTCTCTTTATTCTTTCAGAAATTTCTTTCTTGAGCCGATTTTAATATTTCTTCACGTAATAATCGCCTCTATATTTGTTCTAAAGGTGGATTATGGGGGAGGGGAAATTATATGAGACAATAAAGTGGTAAATTATTCTAAAGGTTACACTTTAACTGCCGGCCCAGTGGCCGAGAGGGCTTCAGAGGGCGCAGGCTTCAGTGCTTCTCGTGATCCTCGGGTCGCGGGTTCGAATCCCGCTGTGGCATGGATTTTGTTTGTCCCTTACTAAACATGCAGAAGGTAACGGATAACTACCGCATTAATATTTCTAGTACGCCATTAACAATTTGGTCGCCAACCTCCGATAGGAGACGGCACATTAAGAAGAAAAGAAGACACCTTAACTCTTTCCATAAATTTTATCATATCATATTGCAAAAAATTAAATGAAAAACAAAGATTCAATGACATAATTCAGCACTGTTGCCATCATTCAACCGACATCTGATATAGTATATGAAGAAATGTCAAGCTACAGAGGGTTGAGGCAGTTAACAAAGAAGGACTTCGACCTTTTTGAAAGATTCTTCTTGACTATATAATGCGTGACCATTGCACGCAGATTAAATTACGTGCACCGTAAAATACGCCTAGGCAATTAGCTGAAAAGGTTGGGAAAATTGAACGCGTTTTGAGATGGGTACGTGGTTCTTTCCGATCCAGTCAGTTATTCCCTAATAACTGGAAAATCCAAGCAGTACGGTGTCGTCGTAAGTAAAGATACCATCAGTAATGTTATTCGAGGAACAAACAGCTTCCACCTCGGGACAGGACCTAGTGATAAACGAACCACAAACAGAACCCACCCTACCCGAAACATAGCAAACATGAATAGCGACGGCTCAAGTTAGGCGGATGCCCTAAGCGGTAAAAATTTTGGGGCAATCAAACTGAAGTTAGGGTGTCCTCAATTTTGGAGCCCTCAACATTTACTGCTATTTGTTTTTAAAAGTGCAAAATATCAACTCAACTTCCTTCCATAAAATAACTTACTTAAATTACTTAATTAATTACCGTTAAACGATAATTTTGTCCATTTTTTATAATATTTGGAGCCCTATGGTATCCCGGGGCCCCACGCGGTCGCTTAGTCAAGCTATGGGGTCATTGGAAAGCTCATCATCACAGCATCACATAAAAATGTCTCAAAGAATTGTCGGATGCATCATTCGAGAAAGCATAAGGCTCGTGGTCATCCACGACTTCTCCAACACCAGAAAACTTTAGGAACGGCACCTTGCACATGACGGATGGCAATAACTAATCACCCTAGATGAGGGTTGGGTTTACAACAAACCTCGATGATATCAATAAGCCGCGAGTCATTCATTACCGTCAAAAAGATGCCAAAGAACAAGCTACTTTCATCAACCAATGCAAAGACTTTTCCAAAAGAATTTATGGTTGCAGCTGCATATTGCGTTCCTGGTAAGATCAGATTACAGAAAGTGCCTACTATCGTTAAAGTCAACTCGGCCTACTTCCGTCATTTGAAGGTAATGGACCTAATTTACCATCAAGAAATTTCCCATCTCTACGTACAGGCGCTCATGGAGCATGCATCCACATGGATGAGGCCTCAAGACACCCCCCTCTCATGTTCTTCATTGGCCTACTACGTAAAAAAAGAAACCGGATCCGGTATCAAGGTGATCCTTTTTTACACTTCTGTGGCTTTGGGCTTCTTAAAGAGAGCTACAACGTTGAGAGGCCTTTATTTCTGGGATAGTAGAAGAATCTAGAAAAACGAAAAACTATCGCATGTTTATAGAAAATAAAAGACGCATTCGGAAATTAAGAAATCTCGCGAGGAGGTAAGTACTTACAAGCCTTGCGCGTTCAGATTTCAAAACGTAACATCACTCCTCGAGAGACCGCTTGATGGAAGAAGTAGAACTCTAGTTATAGTCCTCCCCATGAAGGAAGAAAGTATGTGAAGGGAGTATAGTCCTCCCCATGAAGGAACTTCCTTCCTTCGTGGTCCTCCCGCTATTAGGTAGGGAATTCCTTTCAGCCAATTTACTACCTACTCGTATTGTGATCATGCGCATTCTGCACTGCGAAAAATTTGAGAAAGAGTTATTAATCTAAAATTTATAAATCATTCATAAAATTTCAAATATTCGTACATTTAAAGGTTAATGTTCACTATCCGCACATCGCCCGATGACTGATCATGCGACCAAAGTAAATGAAATTTTTATTAATTTAACCAGCACATCTTAGCCATCTGCTGTGAGCTAAATAGAAAAGGGAGTATACAGGGTGTATCTGAATGATCTGTACAAGCTTACCTCATGAGTTCCTTGTAGCCAGAGAAGCAATATATGTCCCATGAACATAGGGTCACAAACGTTTCCTTCTGGAGATACAACCGTACGACAACTTATTTAGTTCATGCATGACGGTTCACCAACACAATTCAGCCGACTCAGTAGAGACTAAGATGCCACCTACCATCGTCGATGGATAGGCCGTGGAGGACCAATACCATGGCCAGCACGTTCGCTTAGACTTTTTTTTGCGGGGCCACTTGAAAACCCCTGTTTATTCCACCCTCGTACCAGATGTTGATACTCTTCGCCAGCGGATCGTGGGCAATTGCGGTGTCATCCGTAATACGGGTTCGCCAGTCAATGCAACAACGTGTGCAGGCCAGCGTGGAATCTAACGGAGGTCATTTCGAGCATGTACTTTAGCATGTCTGGACTGTTCTGTTACTGTACAAGCCGGAAATAAACCTATTTGGTAACGCTGAATGGATTTGATGTGACAATTGTGCCAGCTATTGTAGGACAACGTCGCACGGTTGTCAGAAGGAAGCGTTTGTGACCCTATGTTCATGGGGCATGTATTGCTTCTCTGGCTACAAGGAACTCATGCTGTAAGTTTGTACAGACCGTTCAGATACACCCTGAATATCAGTTCGTTAGAGGGGGGGGGGGGGGGGGGGGGGGGCCCCCCCCCCCCCCCCCCCAGTTTTTAAAAAATGAATTCACTTACCTTGGTCGCGTGATCAGCCATCGCGCGATATGCGGATAGTGAAGATTAACCCATTTAAATAATCATAGAGGGAAAACAATTGCACAGTGGCTTTTGGCCGCCGCGCTTTTTTTTTCTTCCGTGGGAATGAGCAAGAATGAGATCACCCCAACAAGAAATGAATGTTTCAAAAACGAAACGCGAACTGTGACATGCCCTGCAATGAGATCCAAATTCCCTACGTTACAGCGGTAGGACTTTAGTTCCCGGCGTCGGAGGCTAGGTGGCTTTCAATTTCATCTTCCTTACGGAGTCCCTAGCTTTGATAATACTATGGTTGTAAGCAAGAAGCAAACAACTAAGGATATGAACGTTCAGCAACAAGGGTGATGGTTGGTCTGGCTTTTGCTAGGTGTCGAATGATCACCGAAGGATATTGCGAGATTTCTTGATTTTTTTTCCGAATGCGCCTAAAGACATTTGAAGAAACAAAACGAGACTACCATTTTGTTATTGTTGAATATTATCTCATCTTTTTAAAATTTCAACAACATCTCTAGTGTTTAAGAATAACATGCATCAGAATCGGACCAGTGAAATATGCATTCTGAAATATGTGATTTAATTCTTGTTTTAATTTTATATATTTTGTTTTGTTGATTGTGATTTCATAAGATTGGAGTTGTGGTAAAAAAGGTTAGACTGGTAAACTCTTTGTAATAATTTACCATTCTACCTTGTATTATATCCACATTTTTTTTAAATAAATATATCCAAATTATATTATATGCATTTGTAAATTATATGAGACTTGAATTTGGAGTGGGGAGAAAACAGAAATGTTTAGTGCAAATGATACTGCAGAAAGGGGTCTGAAAAAAAAAAAAGGCAAAGCTCAGTTCGAAAGAATTTTTTTCTTAGTCTCTCTTTTTCTTTTCTCGGATTCTCTCATTCTGTCTCCCTTTTGCTTTTTTTTTTTCCTTTTCTCCGCATTGAGTGCCGTGAGCGACATCGTGTGGGAAATGACAGCATTAATTGCAGTATGGTGCCGAGTGCTTTTATCACGTTTCGCCCATCAGCACCAGTCGCCGGACGGACCTCCAGGCTGAAAACTCGTCTTCTTGGCCTTTTATTGCCGAAAATTAACCTGGCATTGAAGCCTCTGCTCTGCGAACGGCGCACACCTTTCTAATCCTTTACTTCCTCGAGAAGCTGCCGTCTCAATGCAAAAGGGACCTCTCCTCGCTAATCTGTTAAGTTCCTGTTTAAAAGGCACGTGAGACAAAACCCAAAAGCAAACGCCTTTTTCCCAAGGATTTTTTTTCTTTATTTACTACTAGCAGGGCCCGTGCGCTTCGCAGCACAATCAGATTTATTCAGTTAAGTGGGCAGAATTAAATAAAAATTGTGATGCCATGCTGCTAAAAAATTTAGTATTCCAAATGTTAAGACTATTGTTAATCATTTGAATGCAACTAACAATGCATCTTGTAATATGTGCATTACATTAATGCTTCCTTATAAACAATGTGTTTTGTTTGCCCTGTAGGCGCCAAAATGTATAAATTATCCCTGAGGCTGACTCTCGAACATGCCACATAAAATTGGCCGTGCGAAAAGCAAGGCGTGCGCAGATCAATCCCAGCAATCGAAAATGTTTGCCCTTGAGCCTTATTTATAGTTAAAGCAAAGCATGCTCTGATCGGGAACTGAAGTCTTTTAAATTCGAAAGGATAGTCATTGGAGATTAATGGAATCCGAGGGATAAATACTTTTTCACCTTTTCCACAACACCAGTTAGTATAGACGCCTCGATAATATTTGGCTGCAATGCAACAACTCTCAAACGGGTACCGTTGCATAGTTTCGGATTTCTCAAGAGCATTATTGGGGCACCAATTTTAAGACAAAATTTATGTGAAGGCATTCCGGGAGGATTAAGGGAATTCAAAAATTCTACAGGATAATAAACTGCCTCCTGATGATCTAAAACAGAATCGATAGAAAAAAAGGTTTTTGTATCACCGTGTAATTTGTCAAGCAGATAATTATTAATTTCATTGGCAGCATCATTTCTAGGAGTAAGTATTGCTCTTTCACATAACCATGAATTTGCTTTTTAGTAGAAATTTATTATGTCAGGATAAATTTTTTCGACCAGTTCTTCTAGAGACTTGACTAAGTTTCCAAGGTTCTCTGGAATTTGTATATCACCATTGGATGTCTCTTTTTTTGCCCATTGCCTATTTCCAAAAGTAATTTTGAAAATGCACCAGCTAAACAGTCTCCTTTCAAGTGAACCCTCATATTAACAGTAAGAGTTAATTTATTTATTTTACTCCACATAAAGGATGATTTTATGGATGCTCTCATGGTACTATAGGAAGGGTCTGCCTAAAATCGCCTAAAAACACAACAGTCACTCCACCCATTAAATTATTGTTGCCTCTTATGTCTTTAAGTGTTCTGTCTAGAGCTTCTATTCCCTCTTTGTGGGACATAGTACACTCATCCCAAATAATAATTATACAGTCTTTTAAAAGTTGTGCAAGTGCAGTTTCTTTTTTGATATTACACACAGGAACTTCAGTGTATGTTAGATTTAATGGCAATTTAAAAGCTGTATGAGCGGTTTTCCCCCCTTCTAATAAAGTGGCAGCAATGCCAGAGGATGCTACAGCTATTGCGATATTATGATTTGATCGAATTTTAGCTAATAATGAGTTTATTAAAAATGTTTTAATTAAGTATGAAAAATTAAGTCTCTTTCAAAAGGAAGAAAGGGAGAAAAAATATTTCAAAAGTAATAATGGTAAGAGAGGTATATACCTAGAGTTGAAGAAAGAAAACCTTGCCACATACAATACAAAAAAGAAAAGGAACAGCGATGGATTCCGAACCCCTTACAGAGAACGAACAGAGATAGACACAAAACAGCTAAATTTAATTTATAGTAAACAGCTCTGACAAACGCTGAGGTTTAAATTGTTCGATGATAAAAGCATAAGCAAGTAAGCCTAAGCAGCCTCGCTTAGCAACGTTGCCCACAGCTGCAACAATCAATGTATAGGGTAACGTCAACCACGTGATTTTACAATCAACCATTGTTGACGCAACATATAAACACGACCATTCGATTGTTGACGCAAACACCACGGGCTGATTGTTCACACATGCAAGCAAATGAACATAAATCAAGTCTATTTCATATATGTAGATGTAAATATTATTAATTTCTATGCTTTTGAGAGACTTATCTCCAGTTTTAGATTTTTTCCGTCATTGTGGTAGTATTGCACGTCTGGTGTTAAATTTTAACTTTATAGCTTACTTCTAAGTTGCCTTTTAAAGCCGGACAAACATACTTACATTGCCTTTTATATATATAGACTAGATTCACTGGCTAATGAATTTGCTAGTTCCTTCGTTTTCATGAACAAGGCGTAATCACACAGACCAATGAATTAGAAATATCTATTTAATAATTTATTGCACCACCTTTTGGCCCGAAAGGTTCCTTTAATCATAACTTGATAACTGTAGATCTGTGTGGCGGCGCATTCTCCTGGTGGAAGAGACCAAATCCATCAGAATGAACGCAGAACATGAATAGGTGTAATTCATCAGAAAGAGGGCACATAGTGTGACTGTAATGTAAGATTCGGAATTCTTTTAGTCGGAATAGAGCCAGTGTTGGATAAATTCTTATGAAAACTCTACAGCACTAATAGGCTGGTGACCTCACAAGCTTGGGATTCAGCTTTGGAAAAATTTCATTGTTTATGATGAATATTATGGAAAGCGTATTATTTTTACGAGGGACCTCCAAATTTATCCTGGACTTTTTTTTTAAATTATACAGCTGATGAAGTTATTATGCCATATGGTTTTTTAAGGAGTTCGGGCAGAGCCGCGAAAATAAAAACTGAAGTAGGTTTAGACCAGCAGAGCGTAATGAGTATGAAAACTCGTGCCATATTACAATGCAGCAAAGCGTGCACATCAACTTTTGTTATAAATTGAGGAAAAAAGACGACGGAGACTCTTGGAATGTTGCTGCAAATGTAGGAAAATGTTGCACGACAGCGCCCGCCCGCACAGTGGAATACGTGTGCGCAACTTTCTGGCTAAACGCTGCGTAACTGTTCTCGGACATCCACCATACTTCACGGATCTGGCACTTGCAGACTTCTTTTTGTTTCCTCGCCTCAAGGGAGTCCTGAAGGGTACACATTTTGCAGATAAACCGAACGGCCAAGGATGTATGACATAAAGGATTCGAGCGATTCTAAAAGAAGTCTTCGCTGATAGTTTTCAGCAGCTTTACAAATGTTGCCATAAGTATATTGTGGCTATTAGCGATTACTCTGAAGGCCGATAAAGGAACTTTGTTTTAATCTTCTGTTTTCTTTGTTTCATGATACCATTCACCGAACGTGTGGATACACTTTGCGTGCATTATGTGAGCAGCAGGCAAGAAGGTTTGTTTGGTTGTCATAGTTCCTCGTATTTTGATAAAACAAGTTGGTGTCTGACCATATTGAGTGGAACAAGGCATTTTTATAAAATTTCTGTATAAAGAAGTAAAAACGGGCTTCAAGCACAGTATGCTGGATCTGCCTGTCACGGATTTCCATGTTCGATTGGTGCAAATCTTTCAAGGAAGGCTGCTAACTTGTGGAGAATGAACCTAACGCGTTTGCTTTCTTGACTATCATCTACAGGATTAGCAAGAAATAAGTTTCCCGCTTCAGAGGACTGTAGAATTCGTTCTATTGGTCCAAATGAGATAACAATTTTAACTACAGATAATTCAAACGATGCGCTTGACATTTAGTAAATAAAAAATTTAGTACAAAAATCCGCCTAAAGGTGGCGCTGTAATACACATAAACACATTTCATATACTTTGTCAATGTGAAATAAAATAATAAAGTACGCTTATACGACGGAATTCCTTTACATCTGCAACGGTGTTCCGCTAGTTCAGGCAACATAGGCATGATGTGCAAAGCAGTAACTAATGCTCGTACAGAATCCGCCGTCTTTTGATCCGAATGTTTCACATTTTCCATATATGCAAACAAATACCATTTGTGTTAGAGTGCCATCTATTGGTGAATATTTATACTAAAAAATTGTATTCAATAAATGTCAAGCGCATCATTTGAATTATCTGTAGTTTAAATTTTATCTCATTTGGACTAATAGAAAGCATTCTACAGCCCTCTCAAGTGGGAAACTTATTTCTTGCTAACCCTGTAGTTGGCGCTAAAAGAACAATTATGAAGCAAGAAATCCATGTCCAATGATGAAGTGAAAAATGAAGTCAATCGACAAGTTTCTTCGAAACTGGAATATGATAGCTTCTAGATGGGAAAACAAGTGTATTCTCAAAGAGGGAGAGTGAGTACCTAAAAGTGACCGTTATGACTTTACTAGGTTTCTTGTGCAAATTATGAAATAAGAAAGTCCAGGTCAAATATCACGTCCCTCAGAATTCATTTATTCTGTTGCTATAGTCCTATATTGTACTGAAGTCTAGGTGGAATTAATTTTTCTAAAGGAAAAAGAAGTTCGTGCATATGGCGCAGGGAAGAAACTGGATAAACCGAATTGAGGAGGGAAGAGGCTGAGGATAAATAATGTAATTCCAGTCGGTTTGACTTTGGTCCATTGCGAAACGTTTAGGCGTTGTCACCCGCATTAATAAAAGGCAAAATCCTCTTCCGGGGTTCTTCTTTAACCCCCTTTGACCGCTCTTCCTCGGACGGTTTATTGAAATTCCTGTCGTTGGCCGGCTGCGATGTATTTAAGCCGCATCCGCGTGTTGTGCACTCGCAGGGAAAATGGAACCGTTTGCGCACTGCTAATTACAGGAGACCTATCGTTGTACACGAACGCTCAAACCACGCACTGAAACCAATCATTTCACCCCTTTCTCTGCCCCACCATCACTACCCTCCCAACAAACCTCCCTTTCCATTGCCATCTGCTTTGATCCTTTTGAAGACGGATGCAGAATAACAATATTAATTCCAGTTAGTTTCGCTCGAGGAACTGTCAACAAGATAGCTATTGGCGAATAAATACTTTTTTCCACACCCCCTACCCCTCCCCCCTTTACTCATCTACCTTTGTGTTGTTATCATTGCCTTTAGATTGATAATTTGCGGTTAATCTATATTATGCTGTATATCTGCAACTAATAATTTGCTCACTTACTTTCATAGTTTAGCTTGCTTTCATTGAATTAGAAACACGGATTAATATTTTATTGGACCCCCTTTGGTCCAAATTACAGCATATTATGCAGGCTGGCATAGTCCATGGAAGGCAGGCCTTCGCCAGATATTTGTTTAGTTTTCTTAGCAGATATGTTGGAGAGGATCTTGCTGTTGGATATGTCATTCCAACATGTGGCCCAAACATTCTTTGTAGTTCAGATCTGGGCTCTGGGCAAGTGACGCAAGTTAATTTTGTGTTCGCCAAACCACTGCTGAACCAACTGTACGCAATGAACAGTAGCATTGTCGATCATGAAGAATTCGTCACATGCAGAATAAAAATGGAGCACTGCAGGATGGACATGGTCGGCAGCAATGCTCAGGTAATCCTTCCCTGTATATCAGAGGAGTAGTTCCATACCATGAACAACACTACAAAAACTTGAGCTGTCTTGGTGAGGCATGCTAGGTCCAAAGCTTCTTGGGGCTCCAGTCGAACTTCTGCTTTTACCGTCAGTTCTAAATGAAGTGTATTGTGATTCGTCACACCAAATAACCTTCTTCCAGTCTTCACGGTGCATAAAAAATAGAGAACGACCTTCCACTTGTCCACAATGAAGTTTATTCAATATGATGAATTGTTATCTATCAATAATATGATGAATTATTATTATTGATGAAGCGTCATTGAATATGAGACAATTATCCAGAGACAAAACGGGTTATTCATACAGAAATGAGTGTAAGATCTTAAGACAAATTCATCTCTTATATTTTTGTTACATTTTTGATTATTTTACGTGCAGTCGCGACATTCCAGTCACCACTATAGACGAAATTTTCTGTTGTTAGCAGAAATCGGGGGTTTTCATATAGTCGGAAATGGGAGTGTGGGACATAGAGTAATGTAATGCAGTGGCCATCTAACGCCAAAATGGAGCTGCAGGTTCCATTATTACAAAGCGTTCTCTGTTTCAATTTTTTTCACTACAAGTAATGCACTGTCAAAACAGTTTGTTTTAATAAATACGTGGTTGAAAATCGATACCACTTTTTCTGGCGCTTCACAAGAGTTTCAACAGAAGCGGATTAACCGAATTTTCATTTCTTCTTTGTCCTGTGCTTTTGATAAGTGAAGGTCTGTGGCTTTGGACGATTTGTTGTTTATACATGGTATCTAAAACCTTTAGGGTCAAAATTCTACAGACGATAGAGGGCTGTAAACTGGGTTTTTTTGAGATAGGAAACCAATACTCAGAAATGCACATTTCAGGCATCACGAGATCTTGTATGTGTGAAGAACGTTTTTGTAAGCTGCTTTCCTTTTCAGAGCAAAGAACTGCATCTACGTTTGGTGGCATTAGCTTGCAAAACAATTACACAATCGTATATTTGCTTTTGTTACAGATTATGGAGCGTTATTTGTCACAGGCACTTGCAGAGGTGCACCTAATATATAGTGTAGCAGGAAGTACACAGAAAAGTTTACCAATAGTCGTCATTCTTAAGGGAGATTGGATCGTTCAAGCGAAAGAGCTGTCCAATATGCTAAACAATGAACTAATCGCACACCAGACTTTGATGAGATGCTTGAAAAGTATGTCAGAAACACCTTAAATAAGCACCCGTCAATTTGCCCATTAAATGCATGCTTCGATCACTTTGTCATCTAATGTATTGCTCAGTTTACAACCATCTACCCTATACAAAAGTTTGAGACCCCCGTTATGATAAATACACTTTACTTTCTGTTTTTAAGGCAGGCATTAACCCTCGTATAATTCTAAAAACTTGGAAAAGAGCGTTTAGTGTACATGTATTAGGAACATATGTTTTTGTAAACCGCATGTTGAAAAGGTCCTTATTTTTAGAGTTATCTATCAACCTAATAGGCAGAAAGGGGTACATGAGTCTGAACGAAACATTAAAAAAAAGACTTGAAAAGATGAAGAGATTGGTTTTAATGGTGTCGGCTATTTGATATCCTAATGGTTATTTGATACCATCAAGCCGTAACTGATTGAGGAGGGATTCAACTAGTCCCTGTATAGGGTTTCTCTAGGTCCTTGTTATTGTTGTATGTTTTTTCCTATAGAAACTTTTTCTATTAAATCCATATGAACTAGTTTTTTGTTTTTCCTTTTGTATTACTGAAAGAACAAAGAGGAGGGGGATAGGGAAAAGGGGGTAGTGAAGGAAGGGAGATTTCAATTACGTTGGAGCCGATAGTCTCGGCCACTCGTTTTGTGCCCTGCCACCCCCGCCTCGATCTCAATATTAGTGAAACGACCTTGCAGCTTTAAGCATGTCGTTCACGTCGCCTCGGGGACAATGGAGTCGCATTTTAACACTGTGTATACAAAGGGAAAAGGAGATTGTCCGAATGGTTCTGGAATTTCATATGATCGGAAGAGGCGAAAGAGAATGCAGGAGGTGGGGGTAGGGGATAGATAGGAGGATTTGGCCTGTGTTTGTCCAGAGGGGGTCACAACTGTTTTCGATCGATCAGAGGAACCAAAAGAGATAGAACGAGCGAAGGAAGAATCGATTGAACCGAGGGAGAGTGAACGCAACAGTGTCTTCAGCCAAAAGGAAAAATAAGCAGGACGAGGTAGGAGAAAGGAAGAGGGGGTAGTGGAAAAAGAAAGAAGCGAACGAGGGAGAGAGTGGGCTATAAAAATGTTGAGCCACAACGCAGTTGGCCGCCCATCTTTTACCTCCCCCAATAACGGAGCTGACAACGTCGGCGCAGGATCAAACCCAGGCGGGGGTGCAAGCGCATCTTGAGGTCGAAACCGATGCTGCTGCTGCTACTGCTGCAGAAGCGACGACGTCGATAAATTCAAGGTGAGGGGTCCTCTCTCTCTCTCTCTCTCTCTCTCTTTCTCTCTCTCTCTCTCTTTCTCTCTCTCACTCTCTCTGGACCAGCAACGTAGCTTCCCACCACCAATGTTGTTATAGGCCTATACACATTGAACGGTTTTTGTCGCGCGACTTTTTACAAAAAAGAGGATTTCAGAAGGGTTGAATACTGTGGCTGCAAATTCCCTAAGCAAAATACTCCTTCTTCTATCTGCGTGAAACAATTATTAACAGAAAAATATCTTCGTAAACAATTTCCCCTCTTCGAAAAAAAAATTAATTGCAATTTTAAAGTGATAAAATGATTTTTAATTTTTTTAAAAACAAATTGCTTTTAGTAAAAATAATAAATAAAAAAATATCTGCTATCTGGAATCGAACTTCGAAAAAGAGAGAATTAAATTTGCTTTTTTTTTTATTCATTTAATATTAAGTTTTTATAAATTCACGAAACCTATTCTAATGTAATTTAACGTCTTTTTATCTTTCTAGCACAGATATAATTTTACCGATATTTTTACGTGTAGATAAGTATCAATGTACGATTCTATCTCACTCTTTAAAAGGTTGCACAATTTTTGTCGCTAGTCTGCATATCCTAATTTTTTTAAAGAGAAAAGAAGGGAAGAAGATTAAGAAAGATTGAATACAATGGAAAATACTCCGCAAATTGTCTGGAAATTGTTTGCGACAAGCAGACACTCAGCCTGGGGTGCAGAAAGGGTTAAGAATGAGCGACTTTAGACGCGCGACTTTTTAACGATAGAGGATTGTAAGAATGGAATCAACAACAAAGTATACTCTGTCCAATGAAAGATGAACTGGGCGTGTTCAATCACGGCCGTGTAGAAACTACCAGGCCTGAACATGGAAAACAGAAAACATTGTTACGTCGTTCTGGTGGTGCTTGAGGCCAACGAGAGACAGGCTCGGGCACTTAAAAGTCATCGGGGTTTTCAAGGATATGCAGTTACGGTTCTTTGTGTTCAATAAAGAAAGTTTTTTTTTTTTTTCGACAATGTTTAAAAATTTCGATGTGCGTATAATTAGTCGCACGCGACACATTGATTTAATAAGATTTTACCAACCAGATTCTGTGAAGCATTGAGGAATAGGCATTCGACTTTTCAGTTCGTCAGTTCTTACAAATTGGGGCGCCATCTACTGTTCTTCAGTTAAAAAAAACCAAAAAAACTGATTTTTTATATCGTGTGTTTCAAAAGTTCCCTAACTGCCCCTTCTGTATGTAGGGAAAGCTTAACTTATGACAGCAGGAGTAATGTTCGGCCAAACACTAAAATAAACCATGTGCTGAAATAAATTACATAAAATAAGTTTTACATAGTGGCAAAGTTTCTCAAATGTGTTTATTTTTTCATTCCCAAAGGAAACGGTACATATAGGTTACACCATTTGTTCAATGTGTTCACCGTTCACCTCTTGATAAAACGCTAGTCGGTGCTCAAACGCACTACAGGCATTGATTACCATCACGTGCCTAATTCTTTCCTTCAATTCGTTAATGCTTGCAGGGCGTGTCTCGAAAATAAGAAAAAAAGAGGTTATGTAAAATAAATAGCGGGATTCGTAACGACTGGGAGCATCCATTAATTGAAAAAAAGAGGTTGCGAGACAGTGGCTCCTGTCTACCAGCCCTTCAGCATACCTGCACAACAGTACGTTATGCAGGGAAAGTCATCTCCTGCGTTCGGGAACGTTTGAAACATACGGTATAATCAACCTTCTTGGCTTCCTTTGTCAAAAAATTCCCGCGAACAGAATCCGAACAGCAGTGTTGTGTTGATGATTTGAAATAGAGTTGAGTTGATTTGTAATATTAACAATGATTGCTTCTCAAATGTGATATATAAAGAAAATAAACGGACAAAATTTTATAATTTTTTTATGCACGCTTTTATTTAGCTCACTTTTCTGTGTGTCTGTCCGGGTTAAATTTTGTAATCAATATTAAACCAACTTTCCGACGAGCTAGGGAGCTGAAACTTGAACACATACACAGGACAGATGATGACAATGCATGATAAAGAAAAGCGTTTTCAACTCGGTTCACTGGTTCGTGTTCTAATGGTACAACTTACTTTTCTGTATGTCTTACCCGGATCAAATCTTGCAATCAATATTAAACCAACTTGCCGACAAGCTGGGGACCTGAAACTTGACACACATACACAGGACCGATAACAATACATATTAAAAGAAAAAAATTCAAATCGATTCACTGGAACGCGTTCTAGGGCGCAAATTCATTTCAGTCGTCACTGCAGAAGTCGGCAACTTGGTTGCCGATTTCCGGAGGGACGATTGTTATACGAATTGCTTAATTGTTAAACGAATAGATATTTATAAGAAGAAAGGACGAGACACAAAAACCCTGGAATACAATAGATAATAGTTAATAAATACAACTGAAAAATTAAATAATAATTAACAAATAACAAAATAATAAATATATAAGTATAATCAAAATAAAACTAAAAAATCAAATAAAGAGCTGACGTTTCGGATAGAGCCTATCCTTTATCAAAGCAAAAAAAGATAATTCTCTAAATATTCAGGATAATTCTCTAATATTCTATTTGCACATAGAATATTAGAGAATTATCCTGAATATTTAGAGAATTATCTTTTTTTGCTTTGATAAAGGATAGGCTCTATCCGAAACGTCAGCTCTTATTTGATTTTTTAGTTTTATTTTGATTATACTTATATATTTATTATTTTGTTATTTGTTAATTATTATTTAATTTTTCAGTTGTATTTATTAACTATTAATTGTTAAACCAAACAATTAGTTTTACAAATTGTTGTCGCCGGCTTGAAGCACGCGATACCATCATATCTGCGGCCGACGAAAAAGTTACCTGACTATCGTAATAGTTTGAGCAACAATTTTTGTTTGTACTCTTTACTACAAGAGATATCATAAAACCTAATGAAAGTGTGGTTTGAAAAAAACCTTTTTTTTTTCTTCCTCTTAATAGTATTATTAATTTCAGATGGGGAACAATTTCAATAGCATCAGGTAACAAACATCAAGGCCTTCATCTAGCAATTTTTAAAATTATCTCTACAATATTATACGTGAGATTCTCCTGAAACTATGGATGAGAATATGCAAATAAAACACAGAAGGAAAACACTCTTCCACATAAGGTTTAATATGATATTATCGCGAATGTGCATTTGATGACTACGTCATCGTCTCTAGCGTGATATTGAAAATACTCAGTACTTCGTACTTAACCTCCGAATGTACATTCGTGATAATCTCGTATTAAATCTTACGTGGAAAAATGTTTTCCTTCCCTGTTGTGATTTGTACAATATCTTTATATACAGGGTGTCTCAGAATTCATTGTACAAACTTCTAGGGGAGTTAGTATGGGTGATTCTAAGCAAAAAATCGCTCACTTGTGAGTACTTACTAGCACTTGTTACAATTTTGACTGAGTAACTCGGAAACTTCTTGTTGAAATTCGATCAAATTTTAAAGGTATACACAGTCTTATGTACCCTGTTATTCCCCCAAATTTCATTAATCTATAGATTTTACAGAACCTGGGTTATTAACTTGTTGATCTTGGTGGCGGCATTTTTATTTCTGTTCATATCTCAGTTATCGTTCAAATTCGGACCCATGTTCATATGAACTTGTTTTCTTAGAATCACCAATACTAACTCCCCTAGAAGTTTGTACAATGAATTCTGAGACACCATGTATATATACAGGGTGAATACAAAAGTCTGAACCCCCTTTTATTTTTTGAACCGAAGCAGATATGTCAATTTTGATGAATCCAATGAATAGGAAGTTGTGGGTGGCCTATCCCATGGTGCACTTTTCATCATCCCAAATATGCAAATTAGGACACATTCAAAATTTATCTCAAATCCGTAAGGGATAGAGAAACAAACCCAATTGTAAACTTGTTCAGCATAAAAAAACAAACAAAACAAAAAATAATCATTCAAATCGGACCAACCAATCGCCCACAATCACGTGGTGAACTGTTTGTAGCTTACAAACAGTCACACTGCACAAGGAAAACTGAATGTTGATATTTCCACCATGAAAAGCATGCAAATCAAAAAATTAACATAAATTACCATACTCACATTCACTTTCATGCGGAAAAGCAAATAAAAGGCATGATCAACACAGAAGACAGATATTCCAGGATGGCAAGGTACACTGTTCCGGAAATGGTCAACATGATCTTCTGCTTCGGAGAGGCAAGGAGAAACCTACATGCTGCAGTTATGTTGTATCGAGACAGATACCCTAACGAACGCCATCCATCTCGTCAAACAATGCGTCACATTATTCAAAGATTCGAGGCTACAGGGAATGTTAATGCAGAACGAGGACGACCAAGGGCAAGGCGACGAGGATACAGCAAATCCCCACACAAGCAGCAGAGCAATTGCTGCAGATGTTGGGTGCCATCAGAGAACTGTTCTCAACATTCTACACGCACATCATTTTCACCCATACCATATTCATTGTCACCAGGAGTTACTGCCATTGGATTATGTTACTAGGGCCGCCTTCTGCAACTGGTTACTTACCTGCCTGGATGACAATCCAAACTTCATTCATGAGGTGTTGTGGACAGATGAAGCCCAGTTCACCAGGGATGGAGTTATCAACAGGCACAACCATCATCATTGGGCAGTCGAAAATCCACGATGTCTGCGAGAAGCAACTCATCAAGTGAACTGGAGAATCAATGTGTGGTGTGGATTGTACATGACACTGTGGTTGGACCGTGTTTTTACGATGGACCACTGACTGCAGAACGCTACCGGGCTGAAATTCTCAACGTGGTAGTCACATACTTCATTGACAATTTGCCATTGGCCTCGTATCAGCGCACGTGGTTTCAGCATGATGGAGCTCCTCCACATTACGGGTTGGTCGTTCGCGAGCGTCTAAGTGAGATGTTTGGACAACAATGGATTGGCCGAGGAGGACCAGTTCGTTGGCCACCCCGCTCCCCTGATTTTACACCACTTGACTTTTTCTTGTGGGGATACCTGAAGGACATGGTTTATGCTACGCAGCCCGTCTCACTGGAGGATCTGGTCAACGAATCCAGGAAGCGTGCCGAGGAGTGACACCAGCCATGCTTGTCGATGTTTTGGCGTCAGTTAGGTTCCGTGCCCAATTGTGTTATGGTTCCCACGGTCGTCACATCGAGCATTTTGTTGATTAACTTTTTTTTTTAAACTGTTTGAAGTAACTTGTGTGTGCAATGTGACTGTTTGTAAGCTACAAACAGTTCACCAAGTGATTGTGGGTGATTGGTTGGTCCGATTTGGATGATTATTTTTTGTTGTTTGTTTTTTTATGCTGAACAAGTTTGCAATTGGGTTTTTTTTCTCTATCCCTTACGGTTTTTGAGATAAATTTTGAATATGTCCTAATTTGCATATTTGGGATGATGAAAAGTGCACCATGGGATAGGCCACCCACAACTTCCTATTCATTGGATTCATCAGAATTGACATATCTGCTTCGGTTCAAAAAATTAAAGGGGGGTTCAGACTTTTGTATTCACCCTGTATAGCGCACTTTCCGTCTGTTTGTTTGTTTGTTTGTTTGTTTGTTACTCCATAACTTCTGAACCGGGCAACCCCCGAGGCTGAAATTTTGCACAGAGGACCTCGAAGACCCGGGGAGTATCTTAGGCTAGGTCCTGTTCAAGTCCGATCCCCCGTTGGCCTCCTACGCTCTTCTAATCGATATTCAGATGGCAACAATATCGAAAAAATAGATATCTCACCAACAATATGCACGGACCAACAAAGCAAGGCAACGTTTGGGCCAACAATCGACAAGTTGTTTTCTTATCAGCAATTGGCTGTTTGTGTTTCATGTAGCATCAACAGGGGGTGATATTAAATGCTTGCTTTAAGAAGGCTTTAAGTTTTAAGAGGATTAATGATAATAAATACGGCTCAAGTTAGGCGGATGCCCCAAGCGGCAAAAATTTTGGGGCCCTTAAACTGAAATAAGGAGCCTCAATTTTGAAGCCCTCAAAATTTACTGCTATTTGATTTGAATAATTAAAGCTTCCTTCCATAAAATAAATTAACTTACTTTCAATTATTGATGAAAAATAATATCAACATCGGAGGTTTGGCGTGAAAAAAATCCTCTTAAGATCTTTCATTTATTAATCTTTACTTTCAATTACTTCATTAATTACCTGTTAAACGATAATTTTTTCTGTTTTTTATAACATTCGGGGTCGTATGGTCAATTTTTTATACATTTGCATCCCGGGACCCCACGCGGCCGCTTAGTCTGCCTACCGTTAAACCCGCCACTGTCTTTATCTACAGGGTGTTTCAAAATTATGTACAATAAATTTAGTGACATATTCTTCAGGTCAAAAGAAGACGAAAATGTTCTATAGCACTTTGTCTGGAAACGATTTGTTTGCGAGTAATCCAATATCATACAGTAGGGAAGCACGGTAGTCAGCGGACGATATTTTAGCAGTTCCAGCGTTTCGACCCAATACTAGGTTGAGTGGTTTGTTCCATTTAAACCTACTTTAGGGTTGTTCCAATAGTTGTGTACGGTTGTTTCCATTACTGTAGTTTCACTACTGTACATCCACTAGGAATATCAATTTCAGAACGTTTGCGTGCTTTGACATACGCATTACGATTTACGTAAAAAAAATCATGTTCACTTATTCCAGTGCAGAATACACTGACATGCACCTAATGTATGGTCTTGCGGACGGAAATGCTGTGGAAGCAAGAAGACTCTACCAAGAACGCTTTTCCGAATAGATGTTTGCCAAATAACCGAACATTTGTATCTGTCGACAGACATTTGAGGGAGCGTGGTTCCTTTGGCCGTCAAACAGGACAAGGGCGGCCTGTAGCACATTCTCCGGATGAGGAGAATGTGATAATTGACATCATACATGATGAACCACAGACAAGCACCCGTCGTATTTCTTCCATGGTACACATTCCGCACTCATCTGTTTGGCGCATTCTTCACCGTCAGCTTTTGCATCCATACCACCTGCAACTGGTTCAGGCACTGAACCCAACGGACTATCCACACCGACAACGATTTTGCCAATGGATACAACGTCGTCATGCTGCAGACCCTATTTGTCTCAGCCAGATACTTTTCACGGACGAAGCAACCTTCACCCGGACAGGAATCGTAAATGCTCACAACCAGCACCATTGGGCAGATGCTAACCCGCATGTTACCAGAGCTCGAGCGCATCAAGAGCGTTTCTTCGTGAAAATTTGGTGTGGAATTGTCGGAAATAACTTAATTGGCCCTTATGTGTTGCCGCCACGATTGACTGGGCGAACGTATCTTTTGTTTCTGCAGAATGCATTGCCAGAATTACTGGAAGATGTTCCTCTTTTGATAAGATCTAACATGTGGTTCATGCATGATGGCGCTCCAGCACATTTCAGCCATGTTGTGCGAGCACACCTTAATGCTGCATACACGAATCGGTGGATAGGTCGAGATGGACCGGTAGCCTGGCCTGCAAGATCACCCGACCTTAATCCCTTGGACTTTTTTCTGTGGGGTCATGTGAAAACGATCGTCTACAGCACAGAAGTTCCTAACATTATGGATCTTCGACAACGAATTGAAAATGCAAGCCAAACCGTTCGTAATGCTGGCGACGAACTCTTCCATGACATCAGACGGTCGCTCATGCAACGAGCCGAAGCGTGCGTGCGAGCTGGTGGCGGGCACTTTGAACAATTCCTGTAATTTGGAGCCACGGGTTTAGTTGGCTGTATCGCGTAAATAAATCGTTTCCAGACAAAGTGCTATAGAACATTTTCGTCTTCTTTTGACCTGAAGAATATGTCACTAAATTTATTGTACATAATTTTGAAACACCCTGTATAACATCGGTTGTCTGTTTGTGACTGTAAATGAGAAATAGTGGAAAGGCGGCAGAGAAAGCAGTCCCTTTCGGCGCTGTATCGGTGTCGCCCATGTACTGTTTTACTTCAAGTGATGAATGCCCAAGTTTGGCTTCAAGATATCGAGAGCAAAGTGCGAATGCAACAATAGATTATCAATCAGTGAATAACCCACCTCAGATTGTTGGAATTGCAGAGCACACAGACACAAAAAATGGAAAATGGAATTAGATAGTCTAATAAATAATATTATCAGAAAAGGGAAAATTAATCAAATATTATTTATTAGAAACAAACGATCATGAAGAAAAAAAAACCAAGCCCCATTGAAGGAACTGAAGCCAGCTATCGAGCACCAGATGAAGAGGAGTCGGCCACGATTCCGCGCAGTTTTCGAAATCGTGCGAATTTTCACCAAGTGGCCAACAACCGGGTTAATGTAGTTGCATTAAATCGAAACTCTCCTTGTATGCAAGATAGCCATTGCTCTAAACGCTATCCTAGTAGAACAAAGTATAACGGGTGAATATTTGTATCCATTGTATCGTCGAAGTTCACCACATTAGGGCGAGTTCACATCTAAAGTATGATTAGGTTGTCAAGAAATTATTTAGGCTAGGAACGTCATTCGCGTGGAATATTGGAATTGTTGAATATTTAGATTCACAAATGATTTTTTAAAGTCAATTTTTTATGATTTCTTATTCTATCTCGGTTATTAGCTAGTTTTGAACAAGTCCATCTGCAGTAATGAACGATACTTTTTTTATAAATAAGGGCATTTACCATAAACATTTCAAATTATTATATCTTCTCTTCCCATGGGCTTACTGTGGTAAAACAAAGCCTAAATGTTGCCACAAGCTCTTCCAAAGTCAAGTATGTGGCGAGCGAAATAGGAGAATACAGAGGTGAAGAAACGTCACATTAAAGTATTGTTTTATTTTCATTCTATTCCTTCCTCTTTGGAAACCACATGCATTATTCTACACATATGTAGAAGTCGGATAGAATCTCAGATTTAAGAAAATAGAGAAAACATGTTTAATTTAATCTGTGGTAGAACTGCTAGAAGGCTATAGTTAGAGAGCGCCATATATTGGGAGCATTTTAAAAGAATTCTTTTCGGTTTTTCAATATGATTTTTAGTGTATTAATTCTAACCTTTTTTCATGTGTTCATTTTCACTGTATATTCACGTTCAGATATTGCAAAATTTCATCAAAAAGGAGTCCGAGCAACGCCGGGTATATCAGCTAGTTATTAATATTGAACCATGCGATCTGGCCAGGGAGAAAAGGACCAGGAGCGGTGGGTTGAAAGACTAAATTCATTTCCAGGGATGACTCAGTTCTCTTCCAAAAGTACCCTAGTCCCTCCACACGAGTTCGTAATTAAAATTGTTGGATGCATTCTTCAGTTATGATTGCCGTCCCTGAAATCGTTCGGAATTGAAATGCTACTTCAGACGATGAAGCGACACCTGGCGGATGTCGGAATTAAGAGACCCCCCCCCCCCTTCAAAAAATTTTTTTGGAATTATTTTTTAAATATGAAATAGAGAAAATGCAGCGGGGGATTCGATAGAGGAAAAGGAAAAGTTAATTGCATTTTAATTTGAAGAACGTTTATAATTACGGTGACATTTGCCACGAGCGTCTTCCTATTAATCGTTTCTAATTTGATAGCGTTTGAGTTTCTCGTGTAATTGAAAACTATCGTGTGGTTTCATTCTGCAATTTTTTTTTTAATTTTCTGTAATCTGATGGAAACGGAATCTGAAGATGGCATTCGGTGCCGTTTTCTTTCTGAAATCATCGAATGGATTTGAAGAGATTGGATAACAAGCGTTCGCAGCTGTGTGCGTTCGTTTGAGTCTCTAATTGCCCCACTGAAAAAAGAAGAAAAGATCTAATCCACAAAAGAGTTTAATAATTATTAATCCACAGCAGTAAATGTTTTGTGGAATGGAATCTAAGCATTAGGCCTATATTTAATTCGGTGTAATTTCCTTTAAACATGGCCCTCTAGGAATTGTTTGTTTCTTTTAATTTTTTATGACACCTCCAAGTACTTGAAAGAAAGCCGGATTCTCCTATAAAGCTACCGACAAACGTGCTTATGCTTTCTTTTAGGGTTAACCAAAGAGTGTAACGTTGTGGTGCAATTCAACTGAGGTAATTTATTGGAGCACACCCAGTTAAAAGAGGAGAGGAAGATGGAAACACCTGCAAGAGACATATACGAGGGGGAGTCAAATGAAAAGATCGGTGAGGAATTGCGGACAGGGGAGAAAGCATACCTTTCAGTAGTTCCCGCCACTGGCGACACATTTCTTCCATTAGGTCACAAGTCATCGAATACCAGAGGCTTATATCCTTCGTAAAATAGATTCCCAGAATTTTTCACTAGTCTCTGAAGGAATGTTGTTTATCATCTGCTAATTGCTTCAGAGACGATTGTAGGTGCCGATAATGTAACACTGATACACGCTTCGTTGTGCATATGAACTATCATTATCAGCATTGATAAGAAACATGTGAACCAAAGGATAAACCCTAGAATTCACCTAGATAAACCAAGAAAACTGATCCGTTGACGGTACTGATGAAGCTGACCGAATACCCAAAAGATATTCGTATATATTTCGTTGATTGGACAAAATTAAAGGCCTCAAAGGGTGTACGAGGCCTGTTCGGAAAGTATCCGGATTGAGGCTACAAAAAGAAAACGGTTCGAACTCACATAAATGTTTAGTCACCTTCAAAATAAGCACCGTCTGCAGCAACGCATTTAGCCCAGCGTTGCTGCCATTGGTCGAAACAAGCACGGAATGCCTCCTTTGGGATAGCCAAGAGCTCCGCCGTCGCATTTTGTGTTGTCACGTCCACATCTTCAAATCTCCGTCCTATGAGCGCTTTCTTGATCTTCGGAAATGTGAAGAAGTCGCACGGAGCTAACTCAGGTGAGTAGGGAGGCTGCCTGAGCGATGTGGTGTTTTGTCAAGAATTGGTGCACGATGTGCGCTGTGCGCTGGAGTGTTGTCGTGGTGCAGCATCCAGTCTCCAGAAGCCCAATTTTTGGCCGTTTCCGTCGAACTGCATCACGCAACCTCATCAGCAATGTCGTTGCTCAATGTTTTATCATTTTCACCACGCGACGAGAAAAGAAAAACGTTCTGCCTTAGCGTGTTACAACAATTGCACGCGGCACTCTTAATAGCTGCAGATTTCATTACGTCATCAGCAGAAATGTCATCACACGATCCGGATAGAAAAAAGGTGCATCGGGTTCTTTTTTTTTTTTCTTTCCTCAATCCGGATAATTTTCGGACAGGCCTCGTAAAACTTAAGTGTATAGTCCGTTCATTCTAACCTGGCGACCTTTTAAAGTGAACTATTTCCGAAAAAGGGGAAAGGGGAAATCAGGAAATGAAAAACATTTTAAATATTTTTCTTTATTATGTATGAAAAAAACTAGAGAAAAAACAAATGGCCAAAAAAGTTTGACCTACTTTTTTCATTTCCTGATTCCCCCTTTCCTTTCCCCTTACTTACCACCCCTTTCTGGGAATAGTTCATTTTAAAAGCTCGCCAGGTTTGAGTGAACGGACTACGAACCGATCAGTGTTTCCTACCCCAAGTTTTCAAAACTGGTCAACCAAAACCTTTTAAGCTGAAAATTTTCTATTTGAGAATTTTTCCGCCTTTGAGTGTTCATATTAGAGTGTTACATTGATTTTTATACACACAAAACGGACTAATTGTGACCCGAATTGCACAATGTATGGCGGGTTGGCGTAAAGAGTTGAAGCAATTATAAGTCAATGAAAGACCAGGCGTTCATCAAACATTCTCTTAATTCTCGCAGATTTATTGGAAAACGATCTTGCTGTCTGAAATGTCGATCCAACATATCCAGATATTCTCCAAGGGGTCGAGATCTGGCTCTAGATCGCCCAGAGTAAATGACGGAAGTTATCTTTCTGCTCCCTGAACCACTGCTGAACCAAACGTGCACGATGAACATTAGCATTGTCGTTCAGGAAGAAGTCGTTACATGCATTATAAAAATGTAGCATTGCAGAATGGAGTTGATCCAGTGTTCAGGTAGTCCGTGAAGCACATCCGTCTTTCCATTAGTTCCACACGTCTCTTTTTTGATATCAGTTAGATTCTTCTTTTCCCCCATGTTGGTCAAGTCCTGTGATTCGACTCACCCATGTTTTTAAATAAAAATCGCTTGAATGACATGACTTCAAAGTATTTTGCATTAAAATAGATGAAAACATTTATTTATGTGGTCATTATGGGAATTCATAATTCTAGAATTTCTGCCTCATAGAGGTTTCTGTTTCTAGTAGAATTCACTGCACTAAAGCTTTCAAATTATAGCGAGAGGACTTTTTTTTCAGGCAAATCGTTTACATAAGTGTTTCTGTGGAGATGGCTTAAAAGTTTTATGGGCGTTTATTTTTTTAACTTCAATATTTGAAGCGCGAGGCGAAAGAATACAATTTCGGCGTTTACATACTTGGCTCCTATGAGTTATTGTCCTTCGATTTGGGTTACAAAGCCTAAACGAATTGGAAGTGACTCGCTTTTTTTGTCGAGTGGTCCTCAGTAATAAAAGCTGGAGGAGCGAATAGAGGGTTGCGTGGCTCCCTCGTGGAAGAGACAGGTTTTTATGGCAAATGGTGCAACATTAAACCAAGTCGCTCGTGACATTTATAGTCATCCTTTACTCGAAAGTTTCTCTCTAAGGTTCATCTTGACGCGCTCTCCTCATAAACATCGCGTGGAAATAAAGTGCATGTAAATAGAAAGTACCTGCCTGCGTTCTCTTCTCCTGCTTTTGTCTCGAAGTGTCGTTCAATAACACCGATACGAAACCATTAAAACATAGATACTAGTGAGAGAGAGAACATTAGGTTCTGAGGAGGAGGACGGGAAAATCATCCTTCAAATTGGGTAACTTTTTTTTTTCTTTTCCTCCGATGACGTTCCTTTCGATTGTCAACTGAAATTAAGCGAAGGCGTCGTCACGCACTGAAAGCAGAGTGAAAGAATTGATTTTGGATCAAAAAAGGAAACTGGAAATCCGTGTATGTTCTCTCCACTCCCTGCACACCCTTTCCAGCTGAGAAACCCATTTGTTTCCCCTTGTATCTCTCGTTTCTTTTCATCATGTGAAGGAGGAAAAATAGGAGTTGAGCTAGAATTTGAGCTGCTTTTGGGAAAAATGGCTCTCATCTTTCTTTCCCCTTTTTTTCTCTTCTTATTTCTTAACCCGGCCTTTTTTTCTCTTTTTCGAGATTTCTTCTTCTTCACCCCTTTTAGCTTTTCTTTCCTTGTCGGTGTCCGCCTTTGTTTGTGCTCCGGGCAGACTGGAAGCTTAACGAACGGCGACGTCATCTTCGTCGCCTTTTGCTCCTGTCCACCGTGTGAACATCGCTGTCTTGTGGCACGTCCAAATGTCCAATTTTTTTTTATTTCTGGTCGAATTAAAAATGTAGATTTCTTAAATAAATCCTTAAACACCCTTGAAAGGGAATTACATTTCTTGGGTTTTTGAAATTTATACTGTATCCTGTTTCCAATAAATATTGCAAATACGAACGACAGCAAATAAACCATAACATCTGCTTGGGCTGCTGCAATTGGAAAAAATTATCTACATCAACATGCAGAGAAATGTTGAAATCAATGCTCATTTTTAAGTGCAAAATTAAGCCACTAATAACTACAGCCTAAAAATGACGGCTCATCATTTGAGTAAAGGAACAATAACAGTGGTCAACTGATAACTAGAACAGAGTTGTATTTTAAGATGAATCAAGATTTCATGAAAAAAAATTCAATCCCAATTACTGCGAAAAAGGATTTTTCAGAAAATAACCTAAGTTTCCAGCGAGTCATGGTGTAGAAACACATGAGAACTTATCAATAATGAATGCAGATAAATACATAATCGTGCTGAACGAGCATCTTTAAAGTAGATAAAACTTAGAAATGACCTGCAAACAGTCCTGATCTGTCCGTAATAGAGAATCTGTGGAGAATTTTAAAGCCCAGAGTAGGCCAAAAAAAGCCAACTACTGTTGATCAATAAAAAATGCATTGGAGAAAGAATGGGGGGGGGGGATAACAATGTATGACGTTTCTGTGAGCAGGTCTTCTGTCTAGGTGGTGTTGGTGCTGCAGCGTGACCACCGAAAGAGAAGGCCTCCGCAATGAAACTGAATACATTGTTACATCATCATAGATAGTGCAAACTCAGGGCTTATTATTGGTAGAAATACGAATAACAATGCACTATCTATGTGATGCAACAATGTATTCAGTTTCATTGCGGAGGCCTTCTCTCTCGGTGGTCACGGCTGTAGGCAACACTCCCTAGAGAGAAAGCCTCCGCAGGAAACATCATACATTGTTACATCATCATAAGAAGGGAATTGTTATTCGTATTTCTACCAAGAATAAGCAACACCACCTAAAGACAAGGCCTGTTCACTGAAATATCTTGCATTGTTATATCATCAGAGGGCGAGATTTAGGGCTTATTATTGGTAGAAACCCCTAATTGTTGGTAGACATCCAATAATAAGCCCTAAATCTCGCCCTCTGATGATGATGTAACAATGCATGATATTTCAGTGAACAGGCCTTGGCTTTAGGTGGCATTGGATACGCCCTAAATTTGACCTTCTTATGATGATGTAACAACGTATGACGTTTCCGTGCGGAGGCTTTCTCTCTAAGGGAGGTGTTGCCGCAGGTGACTTTCGTCGGCTGCGGGCCTGTACAAAATGACGACAAAGCAGGAAAAGAGTTTGTGTTTTGGAATATGCAAAATTTACAACTGTTTTGAAAAATAGAATATTCTGAAATCGAATGAATCATTTAGAGTAGCCCTGTATTATGCACAGTTTTTATATTGTAAACATAGCGAATAGAATAAATAAGTGTGATTACTGTCGTATTAAGCAATGTTAAAAATCAGGCGAGCGGCGGATGTGCGAAATAAGAGCGCTGCTGTCGATTTCGACTAACTTCGTGGCGTTTTTTTGCTGGCTGCAAATGGGAATTTCACGTTTCGTCTTCAGTTTCTGTCGTATATTTTATTGTTTCACTATTTATAGGTGATGGGCTTGTTATAATGTGTTAATAGTGTAATTTGTATATCGTTTGTTATGTTTAAAACGGTATTTTTGCTCTATTTTAAAAAATTTAGTCGTTATATTTACTCGTGCACCTACCTTATGATAGCAGATAGGCCTACTTCATTCCTTCGGCGATTACCAAATGTCTGACTACCGCCGTCGTTGTAAAGATAAACAGAATTAGGCCCTTTTAGAGGTGGAACAGATTCGAGTTTCAATGAATTTCGTTTTAATTTTCAATGAATTTAAAACTGCAGGATTATAGAAAAAGCAAGACGCTTCGAAATGAACTGATCACACGATGCTTTTCTCATTTGGATACAAAGTCTTCGCTGGCTAAAGGTAATCCGCTGCTTCTTAATCTATTCTGATTGTAGAAATATATGAAACGTGAAGTTCCTATCGGATTTCTTATTTACACATCCAAAGAGAGAACAAGTTAAAGGCATTCTGATAGTAAAAAGGTAAGCAAACTCTTGCGTTATGTAGAATCAAAACTAAGCTGGAAATAATCTCTTGTTCCGCTGGTTCTCCTGAGGGGACGAGAGGGCCAATTTTTGAATTGTTCAATCTATCGAGGCGTTTTTTTAAATAAAATAATAAGATAAATCGAAAATGTTTGAATGATATATTACCCTGGATGCAGAAAAAAAATAAATAAATAAACTTTTCGTATTTTTTCCGTGGAGTTTACCTTTAAGGAACAGTAAATAAACAGTAAGAATAAAAAAAGAAAATTTTTTTTGAAAATTAATTTTTAAAACGTTTCATCTTTTCCTTGTAAGCGAATACTAAAAACTTGCGACTCGCTGGTCGAAAACGCACGCAGTGACATCTTGTGGATGCGTCAGAAAACTACGCAAGTAATCACACTTACTATTCTATTCGTTATGGTGTAAACAAAAACTGCTTTCGGTTTCGAATCAGTTTTACATTGTGGGAGTTTTATATTGCTTTATTTAATCTTCTTCTTTGTTTTTTTGTTTAAATTCGTTTAAAACTTAAAAAGTTTACAAAAAAATATTCTTCACCGTATATTTTGTTTGTCTGCTTTCGTCCCTCTGGGCACATGTCACTTTCGGTGCAATAAATGTCACTCTTGTCTCTTGTTAACTTTCTCTCTCTCTTTTTTTTTAAATTTTATTTATTCATCCTAAGTCATCCGAACATCTGCTGGAAAAAAATAATGTGCGGTGTTTCGCAACATTTCTAATAATTAATTCAGTTATTTATACGATTGGCTAGCTTGGCTGTATGTTTTCATTCCATTTTTTTTATTATTTAGCCAAAAATTTCTTCTTTAGCGAATGAAATGAAACCAGACTACTCTCGTAATGGGATCATAGTGTTGAGTGATTTTTCGTTTTTTAGATCTCAGGCACTCTTCGCGAAGAGTGTTTATCATGTGTACATACTGAAATCGACTATGAGAATGAAAACAACAATAACAGTCTTAAGATCATTATTTAAACATATACCGTAAAGTGTAGATTCAGTTAATACGAACAATCAGTTGCTTATTAACATAATTATACGGTTATAATTGTAGGATTGATTTAGGTCTACGTTACTTTATGTACGCTGTCTAATGAATTAGAAACATGTGTGAAACATATGTAAATTTGTTTTAATTCCTTTTTATACAATATAGTTTATTTAAGAAGGAATTGGGCGAGTCTAATCCTAGAATTTTGGGAAAGGATTTCTGATTTCTTGAAAAGAAACTGATTGTTGGTGCCCGCCTAGTTGGAGCACAATTGAAACAACGTGGCATCTGAAGGGATTCTCGAAAGAGCTAAAATGTCTACAGTATTCACCGTTAGAAACACTGTCCACGTTGTTTATTTTTCTGAAAGGGCCTAAAGATAATCAATCATGAACGAAACCGATATCGTTTAAAACTACTTGTTCGGAAAATTTTGATTTGAAAAGAGATGGAAAATGGCTATCGCTGCTTTAACCAAATGAGCTATCGCGGATACTGAATAGCAATGCTGTTACGAAGTGTCTTTATGGACTTCTATGAATCATTTGGTAGTTTAAATGGCAGAGCAGGTCCCCGATGCAAACATCGGAAATTCTCCTTATCTTGAAATCATCAAATAAGTAGATGAAAATTCTTAATAAATAAATTGATAAATTGAAGATAACACTTCAATAATTTGATAATTCATTGCTGCCCAGTTTCCGCGGTAGCTCAGTTTGTTAGAGCAGACACCAATTGGTCAGACGGTGGTGGTCCCTGGTTGGAGTTCAGGCCGCGGAATTTTTGCATCCCTTTTCAACACAAAAATTATCAAATGTTAAAAAAGGGAAGTGTTATCTTCAGTTTACCGATTTATTTGTTTATTTTATTTATTAACCAAGGTTGTCCAGATTATATTTAGCAGAACCATATGCTGGGAATTAAAGCGGTTAAAATCGACAGTTCAATGCCTATACGGAAATCCTTGATTTCTGCAATGAACAGAACAGTTCGTCTACAGTTAGTGTCTGAAACATCGTGACAGAACACTTGAAGACGAAGAAGGTTATATGGTTTGACGCATCAAGATACATGTTGTTTTGAACCGATGGTAGGCTGAGGATTTGGCGGGAGCCCCATTAAACAGGCTTCTCAAAGTTTGGGTCGCGTAACTAAATTTGAGGGTCCCAGAAATTTTAGCAAAACTAAAATACGCAATTTTCTTTATGAGTCATCATCAACATATGTTTTAATTCATATTCCTAGTTTACAAAGGTTTATCTCTATATCCAAGAATATTTGCTCAGGTAAAACGGGTCGCAAAAATATTTACTCGGGCTAAAGGAATTGCAAATGGAAAAAAATTGAGAAATCCTACTAGAAAGCAGTGGATCCACTTATCGAGGCAACTTGAGGTTCTGGTAGTGTGTAATGTATGGAATCTCTTCTGCTGTCATGAAATGATTATATTCATAGAATTTCGGGTGCCTTTTTTATCCTGTAAGTGACGGCTTTTTCATGGATGACAATGAATGCTACTGATCATCGCACACTATTGGTTCTGCAGTGGTTTATCGATCACGAAGACGATTTCCGTCATTTACCCTAGCCGTCCCCCGATATCAAGCACTATAGGATATGCTTTGGGACATGTTGGAACGAAATATCCGACAGCAAGAAATCTGCTAAGAGACTTAGGGAATGTCTGGTTAACGCTTGGTTTTCCGTAATAACTCTTTGCCATCTCACATACTGTACGGTCGCAGTAATTCGAAATACTTGAGACTTGTGGGTGTTCGGATTAGCAGATCTTTTGTAACTATGTGTCTCCGGTGATGGTGAAATATATAATGCATTAGGCTTAATGAACTTAGCATATCATATCATCATTTTTAGTTCATTTTTTGCCTTGTTTTAAAAATTATTGTGCATGTTGGTATACTGGTAATGTAGTAATTTATAAATACCTTCAAAAGGATTGGCACCACCTAAACCCAGATATCTAATACATTTATAGTACAATAATGACTTTGCAGCAAAATCGAAAGTTTCCTGGGCTTGGAACGTTTCATAATTGGCTGAGACTGTATTGAGAAGGGCAGTTCGGATTTTAAGAGGTTCGGTTCACCGGGGTTTCGGATTACCGCGACGATATTGAATTACCAAAGTTCAATAACTTGAAATTGGCAATATAATATTAGGGGTTATAGTATAATGATCTGATTTCGTTTATTTGGAAAACAGAATTGCCAGAGGTCGCCATATAAACTTAGGTCGCCAGTGGGTCTAATTAATGTTTCTTTCGTATTTTGTGGCTAATTTCCTAGTATGCAATGGAAAGGCAAGATGGAGGCGTTTTTAATTTTCGCGTCAATAGAACTCTTCTGGAAGGTAATTGTTTCCTGCGCACTTTCCTCCTTTTCGTTTGCTTAATGTCGAATCATTAAGTTGGGATGACTTTCATTTTTTCCTCATTTTGTTTTTATGGACATGGCGTTCTTGGTGACGATTTTCTTTCCAATAATAATAATAATTTTCTTTCTCTCTCTCTCTCTCTCTCTCTCTCTCTCTCTCTCTCTCTCTCTCT
>JAHWFO010013886.1:1075102-1118308 GCA_023313115.1 Rhysida immarginata
TCTCTCTCTCTCTCTCTCTCTCTCTCTCTCTCTCTCTCTCTCTCTCTCTTTCTCTATACTGCTGCTCCTTCTTATGTCCCTCCGACTTGAAATTACCTATTCCATGCAAAAGTCCTTTCGGGAATTCGCAATTGTTTGTTTCGAGGATTCGCTGGCTAAGAGTTGTTCTTCTTCTTTTTTATTTGTTTTCCGCTGGCGTCAGCGTTCGCAGCAAAAATCGCTCGGCGCAGGCGCAGTCGTGGCCCAATTTCGGCGGAGGTGATTTGTGAACGGCAGCAAAAGAAACGTATAATTTCCTGCACGGCCTCACCGGTGCTATTCGGAGGCGTCACAAGTGCGACTTAATAACAGGAGAGAAGAGGTTCATTTAATATGGAAATGAACCACGAAGTACGTGCCTTGCCTTCATCGGCGCCTGTGCCCCTGCTCCTTTAATCAACAGTAACACTAGGCATTGTAACGAATGATAATGAATTTAACTTGAGCACGTGCACAGCGGAGAAATGAAGAGATCACCAGGACGGCCGTCTTTGACATTCGAGAAAATTAAACCCGCTGGGGTGGGGGTGGTGGGGGTAACAAGGATTGTTTCGCCGAGGCAACAATTCGGGTAGTTGTGTACTCGGCTCAAGGCAAATATTTCGCTTCACTTGACCGAGGGTCACGTGGTTTATTAGCAGCCGCCGCTTTTAACGGTCGCCTACTCGCCTACACTTAATTGAATCTACATTTTTGCCCGCCAAGTTCTTAATCCCAATGAATTGCATCGTTTACCGGCACCTTCATTGCAGGGAAGCCGAACGCCTCGCGTGTTGTCAAACCTTTCCTTAAGGAAATGACTGACGAGGAGAGGTCGCCAAGTGTAGGCTACCAATTTTTTCAGTAAAAGTTATAGGGTTTGATATTAACCTTAATTGTCTAGATGTGTGTACGAAAAAACTTGGTGTCCCTCTTTTGCTTGTAGATAAACAACCATTTTCGATATAGTCGAAATCTGTAAAATTAAAAAAAAAATCTTGCAAAACTCCAAGAAGCGACAAAGTAATCGTCACGTGATCAACAATTCTTAAAAGATAAACAAAGTAACGATCTACTCATTCTTGAGACCGGATAAACGTACAGACCAATCGTTCACTCTTATAAGTAGCTTTTAGCTAAAGTTCCTAATAAAATCTTGTAAGCATTCCAAGAAGGAGCTTGAACTGTGACGTAAAATTATAATTATTAATGTATGATGAGCAATTGAGCAATCGTGGTTCGAAAAAGCAATCGTCGTATGCACGTGTTCACGTTAACAATGCTTAAAAAGAAACAAACAGTAAGTAACATTTTATTCATTGACTCCTCACTACGAATCGATTGTTATATCACACGCAATATCTTGATAGTCGTTATTCACAGTCACTGCTAGAGCATGTGCAATAGACTTGAAGGGATCCACGAAAAAGCCTGAAAAATTGATACTGTCGAGCTAAGACCTTGATCTTCATATTGTCGAAAAGAGAATTTGAAAAGGTTAATCCGTTTTCAGTTATAGTGCGGACATCTGGCCTATAAACGTACAGACCAAGCATGCATTCTTATAAGTAGCTTTTTGATAACAATAAAAAGTGAATTTAGACTTGGCCGAACCCTTCAACAATAGAGCTGATAAGTATGATGTCACTTCCTGGCCAGTTGCCTAGCGATTCCAAACATTAGGTTTAACAATGTAGTGTAAGGCCATAGAAAAGCATAGAGAAGTTAAACCTAAGTTTGGAATCGCTAGGCAACCGGCCAGGAAGTGACGTCACCACTTACCAGCTCTATTGAATGAAAAATTTATAATGCTCAGTAGCGATATGTAATCTGATTCTGTGCATTCCACTTCCAAACTCTTCTTACTTAGTTTCGGCATTCTCTTAATAACTTATCTGAATAAACAACCTGGATGTGTAAAACTTGCAAAAATTATAATAACTGCTCTATCCGCTTAATATCTGACACAGCTTCCAGTGGAGCCTCAGAATATTAAAAGATACGGCTCCCACTGGGGCCGAAGAGGGACTGCAATCGCAAGAACGTGGAAATGGTTACAATGTGATATTTGAGAAATCCCTTGATCGTATTTTGGAAAACGTTTTTTGTTTTCTTTGGAATTTGATGTTGTATAAGTTTGTGATTGAAAATTTTTATATATGTCTTAGGGTTTAGGCGTCAGTTGAGTAAAAGTGCAGTTTGTTTTATGGCATCATGAAACCAAGTCACCGATCACTGTAAAGCGTTATTTTAGGAGGAAATATGGACGATCACCACCTGATTACAAAAAGCGTCGTTGCATGGTACACTAAGTTTTAGGAGACGGGGAGTGTTGGCTCCTTTCCGCAAACAGGGCGTGAAGAGACTGTTCAGGTTGTGCAAGAAGAATTTCAACGAAGCCTACGCGTCACAGGGACAGTGTTTACAACATGTGCAGTAGATGTGGGCACATTTAAAGAAAAGGATTGCTGATGCCATTGCTGGTGTTACAGAAGAAATTTTGCAATGCGCTAAATTGAATATTTCTTAGGTGTTCTGCGGGTGATCAAGGATGCACATGTAGGAGTGTAAAAAAACAAACAAAAATTAATCTTTCTCTTGCGACTGTAATACTTTTTGGCCACCCTGTAGAATTTTATTCTTTATAATAAAATTTTGTGATGTTGGAAAAGCTTTTGGCTGTGTGTGTATAACAGTAGAAGAAGCTGTGGATAATAACATTCAAAAGAAGCAACGAAAACCTCTTTACCAAAACACAAATTGTTTAAAATAATACTCCCCAAAATATGGTACACAGAGTCCGCCAAAAAATGTATACACGCTTTATTAGATGTCATCTGTAATTTTTTCCGTAGCGGCAACTCGAAAGCTTACATCCCAATGGTATTACATGCACTGAATGAAGACAGTCCCGATAAAAGAAGGCCACAGCTGCCACCTAGACATAGGAGATTACTGGATAAGAGTTTGCTAGTAAAATGCATAGGAGCAACTGTTCGCCATATTCAAAAGTATCTCAACGCTTATGACAATCACATCTGTCGAAAATGTAGAAGTCAAAGAAGACTTATATTCATCGCTTGATGCCTCTATGAATTTAGTGTTGCAACTTTTATATAGGTTTTTCTTTTGCTGAAGTGTGTATACATTTTTGACCGACTCTGTACATTTACAATACAAACATAATGTTGAAATATATACCACATTTTGGGACAGAGGGAGTACAATTTATACGTCTACTTAACAAGAAATTACCCCCCCCCTCCTCCAGGATTTTAGCGGAAGCCCTGATGAAAACATAAGAAAGAACTCTGGCGTGAATTGCCTTTATATGAAGGAAAGAATCTACCAAAAAATTTCCTATTCCAATTTTTGGAATTTTCTCTTACTGCGTTCTATTTTGGTTTTTTTAGAAATCTCTCTTTGTACTCTGCTGATACTAAAAACGTATAAAAGTAATTGATATACCTACAAATAAGCACGCTAGAGCACTTCTACCCTTTCCTTATCTAAAAAAATTTTTGGATTTGATAGCTCTTGATTAGCAGATAGGAAACTTATCAGCAATAAAAAGTATACAGGGTGAGGCATTTATCTTAAGACAACTGAATATCTCGGAAACTAACTAAGCATTGTACGAAAAAAATGTCCAAAATCAAAAGTGAATTTTTTCGCGGGGGGAAATTCATTAGTTAAAAAATTACCCCCCCCCCCTTTGTGAGGGGGGCTGGGGGGAGAGGGTAACTTTGAAATCTTAAACAGTGCACAAGTAAACTTTTGGAGGCAGCAGTCCTATGGAGACAGAGTCTATGCGTGTACATTGAAAAATATTGGATTTTTGAAATTCTGACTTGGGATTCTTAAAGACCATTAAAAAGTAGAATAGGAATGTCTGTAAGACCCACTCTCTATCTCTTTGTCTTCATCGATAAAAATGGGTTCAAAACTTTAAAAGTTCCACAATTTGAGGGCCTCTATCTCCTAAACGGTTGGATCAATTGAAAAAACACCAAGAATAAAACATTTCTCGAATTTTGTGTACTATCTGAATATATCATTAAAAATAGGGGTTCCTATTTAAGATTTCAAAGTTATCCCTTCCCCCAGCCTGCCTCACAGGGGGGGGGGGGTAATTTTTTAACTAATAAATTTTTAACTAATAAATTTTAACTAATAAATTTGAGTGTAGGTCGGGGTTGGATTTCTTAGCCTTGAAAATCTCAATTGATTCAAGGGTGGCAGTCTTGGTAGGGTTATCACAAACGTGTAAGACGGTTGGCATCATGTGATCTATTGTTCCTTTTTCTGTAGGATGCGACGTGTTCTTTAAAACGTACTGTAAAGTTGCGTGTCGAGAGGCCATGTAATACTTATCACAAAAGGCAACCCCGACCTACTACTCAACTGCCAAACGGACTTTGACGTGTATGCCATATTCAACTCGTTATCAGATCTCTTATAATTTCATTTTGTAACCCCTTTTTTATTATTTTGTTATTGTATTTTTTCCCTCTTGTGTATTTTATTAATTTAATTTAATTTAATTTATTTTATTTTGTTTTTCTGGATATCTTTGCTCTTTTTGTATAGATTTTATATTATAATATTATTTTCTGAACTTCTTTGGTCTGTTTATATAGATTTTTTATATTATTTCTTTGTAAATCTCCTTGTCTTCTAGACAACCGGATATGTCTTCTTTTCGATCCGCGATTTACGCGTACCTCTTTGTAACTTATAATTTTGTTCACTTGCTACCTTCTCCTATTTCTGTATTGGTTCCCCCTATTTGTATCTCCCGCTATTAGAAAGATCATTCTAATAGCAGATATTATATACACATGTGTAAAGGAAGTGTTAACGGAGATGCTAAAGAGGAGCTTTCAGTCTTTCCATGCCTGGTCACGATTTTGAGTTCTAGTTTATCACAATGTATATCGAGAGCAGGTTTTTCAAATGAGTATACTCTGTATGACAACCTGGCAACCGGGCAATAGTGCAGCAGAACAAGAATCAAGGAGTAAATCGTTCATTATATATCTATCTTTCAACAAGATAATACGTCCTGCCATAAGTGCTCATATTGTACAGCGTTGGTTTCAGTAGCATGAAAGAGAGTTACTTAGCCCTCCGCAATTTCCAGATCCCAATCCCCTCCAGCATTGAGTTGAAGTTGAAAGAACCATCAGATAGCTGGATCCCCAAACATAAGATTACACACAACAGGAAAGTGCTCTTCATCAAGCATGGTCTCAGATTCCACAAACAACTCTATTAACATCCATTCCAAAAGAATAGAGACAATATTTTAAAGGCAAAAGGTGACCCAATGAAGTACCGAGGAGAAGGTCATATTTAAATTGGCCACTCCGTGTATTACGACTTGTTTCCTCGAACAAATCTATCCTTGGTAGTAATTGTGTGAAATTTAAGATAAGGTACATGCAGTTGTGGCAACAAAGTCATCCATGTTTCCAAGGTTGGCTCAATTGAAAAAGTTACTCGTGACATGACTTTCAAGTGTTCTTTATCTCAACGATGTCTGTCTATTATTGTGACTAAAGATTCAGTTGAGCAAGATAGTCTTTTAAGTGGCTCTTCTCTATGACAAAGAATAGTGAATTGAACTTGGCGACCCCCCTCTTTGTCTTGATTTGCCTATATTTTAATGTAAAAACGAATTGGGAGAAAATAAGCCTCGCGTGGATGTTTTTGCGCATCTCGGAATGTTCTTGAAGAAGAAGGACTTTAGCGTTGCTTATCTCGTAAAAAATAAAAAGAAAGAGTGGGATGGGGGGGGGGGGGGCGAGGAGAGAGTGAGTGTTATGAGTGTGAGATATTTTTTCCCGTTCCCTCTTTTTCTCTCTTCTAATAGGTCTATTCTTTGCCAGAGGATTTCCGTTTCCCTTCGCCTCATTTTTGCGGCGCGTTTTTCGGCTCCTCCATTGTGAAGCGTAAGTTTGTTTTTATCAGAGTCGTTTATCGCTCATTATTTTTCAAGTCATTTCTTAGCCTCGCCCGTCCTTTGATCGCTTAGCTACCCCTTTTTTCCCTTACCCTCCTTTCTTATTCCTAATTCCCTAACCTTCCGTTTCACTGGGAGTCGGAGGCTGAGTAGTTTTTCCTCAAATCGGCAAAAGGCGCTTCCTCCTCCCTTGTCTATAGCCTTTGCATACGGCTCATGACTAATGGTCCAATTGCATTTTCTTCGTTTCCATCTCATACAAAAGAGCGCCATATTTCATGTCGATAAGCCAGAGGAAGGGGGCCTGGAGAGGAGGAGTGCGCTCGCGTGCTGAGGAGAATCAGCGGACCATCACCTAAACAAAAAAACGTGCGTTGGCCAAAAATCAAGAACTGTCACTTGAAAAAACAAAATCTTTTATCTCTCCACTTTTCTAAATTCCTTCTTTCTCCTCTGCCCTCCCTCCTCGTTTTGCGCTCTTTGCCATTCTGCTGCGAATTCTAAAGGAGGCTTTAGTTTATAGTGCTTCCTGGAGATACGTAAAAATAAATAAAAACCCAGCTCTTGAAACGTTTTAAGATTTTTATCTCGATATACAGGGTGATTCAAAATAAAGTATCCCTATTCAAAGCACTCAGGAGAGCAATCCAGCGTGTGTAACGGTGCCAAATTTGGTCGATATGCATTTCAGACCACGAGGAAACGATTGGTGTAATAAAAAAAATTAGGTCAAAAAATGGCCGATAGGGGAAGATGTAACGCTGCGCTTAATAACGAACTGTGGAGCTACATAGTTGCCATAAGCATCCAATGAATAGTTGCAACAGAAGTCGAGATATTGGCATCCAGTACGAGGGCCGGTCATAGAGCCCTTACAATCAATTATGATGTAAGAGCAAGCTCAGTGAAAGGTTAGTCCTCCTGTGCATACGCCCCATAAAGGTCCGCGTAAGCGGAGAAGTTCTAAGTTTTCCTGTGCATACGCCCAAGTACAGTAAAACACTTTCCGCAACACACATTTGACTGGAAGTTCTACACACTTCTCCCAGCGAAAACCAGATGCGGGAATCCCTTGTTGTAGAAGACCTGTTGGCCCTAGAAGAACTGTTCCATCTACTCGTTATCTTGGAAACGACGCCCATGCAAGGTGTTCATCTTGCTTAGAAAGGGGAAGGAATGAGTGCAAGGTCAGGGGAGTGGGACGGTGAAGCATTAATTCGTACCCAAAAGCTCCTCTTTCTAGAACGAAGTGAGCAAATGTGACGCCAATAGTGTGCAGATGCTACAAAAAGTTCCAGAAGTCATCTGCATGATCTCTTCCGCTGTTATTCTTGAGTCTTCGTACACCGTGACCTCCATTTGCGACTTGGTAGAAGGCTGCTCAGGATGGGGGTCGTCTTTCAGGTTCAAGGAGCCAACTTGGAAGCGTTGCCGCCACAGGATCTGACATTGTACAATGAGGCATTGTCGCTCTACATGTCTTTCAAATCGACATGGGTCTATGTAGGTTGTTTCCCTTCAGATGCAGAAAACTTATCACAGCCCGCGCGTCGATTTTTTTTCAAGTTGACTTATTACCCCTCTCGCTAAACCCTCTGCCTATAATCGGTATCAACGAATACCGTGATTCGTCAGGCCACTTAACCTTATTCCAGTCTTCACGAATCCAGACACCAACGTAGACGAAATTTCCTCTTCTTTGCAGAAATTAGGGGTTTTTCTGTATGCGTGCGACTGGATCCGCTTCAATTTCTGCGAATATGGATCGGAAACAGTCTTCGTTAAAATCATTTGTTAATGTTGTACAGTGGGTATCCTGTTTTAAACGACGGCGTCTGTTATTCCCTTTTAGACAAGGACTATGGGTGATTTTATTCAACGGTTGACTACTCAGGATAGCCCACTTTGGAGAATCCAATCAGCTGCTTTGTTATTTCAATCGTAGCAGTAACTGTCGGCCTCGGTGGCTCAGTGGTTGCGTGATCGCCTCTGATGCCCGAGGATGCGGTTTCGACCCCGGCCGAGGACGATGAGGATTTTTAAGGGGGAAATCCTGAGATCACGCTCTTCCTTCGGAAGGGAAGTAAAGCAGTTGGTCCCGTGTAGTCGTTTGCCGGCTGTACGTTAAAGAACCCTTGCGAGGCAAAATTTGCGGCCCCTATAATGCCATCCTGAAATGACCATGGCAATTGAAAAGGACTTTAATACTAAACAAACCAACCAACCAACTGTCGCGTGTAAAGTTTTTCCCGCAAAAATTTTTTAAAATAGCGATATCTCGTCCGGACTACTATATGTAAAATCTCGGGCGGAAAATCCAGTGTATAGTGTTGTAATCTCGCGAAGACAGGGCAGTTCTCCCAGGCAGCCCATGGAGATGTTCTCAAGTGTCTTCAACTCTCTCGATGAAACTTATTCAGAGCAGCATCGAGCGTCCGAAAATAATTTTACTGGTGCCAAAGCAATTATTGTCCTGTTGGCTTTCTTTTATGCAGCAAAGCCTCTCCTTTCATTGTTTGGGATTCTACGCAACAAAAAGCACACGAGAATATAGAGCTTAGGCAATCAAAGAATCCAGTGGAAACTCATCCATGGTTTGAAAATGATGCGCCTTTCTATTTCCGATAATAAGAGTGATTTTTATTAATCGAATTCTCATGAATTACAAATGCATGCAAGTTTCTTAGGTTAGATCTACGTTCGTTAGAGACTGTTTGAGTTATCTTTCTTGCAACATTTCCCTGTACGTCTAATTGTAATATTATAATAATTTCCGTGTGAGAAAATTAGAAACTAAAATATTAAAGGTACAAGGATTGATGAGTTCAGTTGTTGATTTTTATTTATTCTAATATAACGCTAGATATACAAGGTGGGTGTGAAAAGTTCCAGGCCTGGAGTCAGTACTCGAAAACCGGGAATGATATTCCAATATACTTTTAATATTCTTCAAATAAACCACCTCCTTTAGTAACGCACTTCTGTGCACGGCTGTACAAGTTGCGGACACATTATTTGTATTTCGCAGGAGGAATGCGTCGAAGTTCGGCTGTCACAATTGTGTGGATATCCTGGAAGAGATGCCCTTTCAAGTTGGTTTTCAATTTGGGGAACAAAAAAGAGTGCGGAGAGTGGTTGACTTCTGCGATCTGCTATTGTGTGAGGAAGCGCTTCACACTCAGAAATGTTCACTCTTTGGTCCATCGTTACACTATGACAATGATTGCTACGATATGCTGCTCTCGTGCGTGTCTCAACACGAATCACATATCCCTGATTCACCCAATTAATTCGCTAAATAGTTAGGCTATCATGTACATGCATTAGCAAGTTTGCACATGATAGCATTTCTTTGCAGCACGTACAGTCCTGGAACTTTTCAGACAAATCTAAAATTAAAAAAAAAAAAAAATTGTATAAATCTAAAATTAAAAAAACAGTACATTCCATCCTTTTACCTTTAATATGTAGTTTCTAATTTTCCCTTATGGAAATCATTATAATATCGCCCTTAGCCATAACTCCGTTCTTCATTCTATAACTTAAATTCCCTTAAGTATCTAAAATATTCGCAGGATGTTCTGTTTTATTATGTCGTTCTCCATCGCCGGTATTTATCCGAGGAGACTAAATGAAGGATTAGGCTGCATGCATTATTGCCAATAATTCTATCAGGTCGTTGCATATCAAATGTCGGATTGCAGAGGTCATCTTTAATGGCCCTCTAGAAAGGACACCTTCACACGTGCTATTCTAAATAAACCCATTGCAATCCAAACATTGTTCTCAACGATTTGGTAGCTTCTCGAGCCCTCTCTCGGAATGCGTTTTCGACGTCTGCTTGGATTAGAAATGTTTTCCTCCGGAGAAAATTGTCCAGGCTCTGGAAAAGATGGTAGTCGGTAGGGCAGAGGTCCGCAGAGTACGGGAGGTGTGGAAGCACCTCGTAGCCCAGAGTCTGTAGCGCCAGCACGGTCGTTCGTGCAAGGTGCAAACGCGCATTGTCATGCAGCAGAAGGACGCCTTTGCGATGCATAAATGCAAGTTGTTGTTGACAGTTTTGTGTGCATACGATGCAGTTCACGACAGTAGGTCGCAGCGGTTGTCTTGCTGCAGGAAGCTGTAATACACTACACCACGGATGTTCCACCAGACTGTAATCATGAGCTTCCTGAGGTCAACGGGGGTTTAGGGAACTGTCGCGGGAGTTTATCAACATCCAGCCACTGTGCTGACCGTTTCCTATTGTCGTATAGGAGCCACTTCTCGTCGCAGGTGACAATGCGATCAAGAATCCCCGATTCTTCTTGGCGCAAAAGCAATTCCGTACACACCGCCAACCGACGCTCTTTTTGGTTTTCCGTAAGTTCATGTGGGACCCGTTTGTCCTGCTTTTTCACCTTGCCGATGATCCTAAGGTGTCTACTGACAGTCGACGCTGATACAACATGATCCCCTGCGAGGTCCCGAACAGTTTTTGAATAATTAGTTCCCTAATTATTATATGTTTTTTTTCTTTAAATTTGTTCTCTCCTGTTTTCTTTCAAGGATTCTCGACATCGATAGACTATCTCGACTACGAATTCGATTGAAGTGTAGCCGTTTTGTCGTAATTAGTGCGTCGTAGACATTGACATTATTGAATAGATGCGCATTTGAAGCCAACATTTGCAATAGTTTCTTATCTTTATTTATTGAAATTGTTTGTAAGAAAATTTTTACTGACGAAGAAAATTTTATGTTCTCCATTGTGAGGTCTTTTATTTTTCGTCTATTAAAGTTTATACGAGGGTTGGGGCATAAGTCATGGCAACTATTTTTTTTCTTGTAGATATGTGAACGGATCACAAACGTATATGTGTAGTGTGTAAGTTCTGCAGGCATAATGTGTATGCAGAACAACAGATGGCTCTGTGATAGCTGGTAGTAGCGCAGCGAGGGCTGTGAAATCAGTCAGTTGGGGAGTGTCGTGCGAGATGGAAGTAGCCCGTGTTGAGCAGCGCGCGTACATCAAAATAGCCGTTCTCCGAGGGAGAAATGCGATGGAATGTCACAGTGAATCAGTGGAAGCCCTTGGGAATAATGCCCTACCATACCGTACAGTAGCACGGTGGGTAGGAAAGTTTCAGCAAGGACGTGTGTCAACCAGTGATGAGCAACGTTCGGGACGACCGGTCAGTGTGCGGACCGACGTGGCACGTGCCGTCTTCGGGCAGCTCATGGATGAAGACAGACGATGGACGCTACTGGAGTTACAGAGGGCAAGTGGCATCGAGAAACGCACCGAGAAACGCAACTGTGTTGTCATTCTTTTGCACCGTGAAGGCCATATTGCCCTGTATACTATCGTAATAAATTAGTGTGTTACGATATTTCAGTGCTATTCATTGTCCACACATGTAGCTAACACCTTGTCCTTTCGTCTGTATATGTCACATTTTCCAACCGGACTGATATCTTCAAGAAAAAAAATAGTTGCCATGACTTTTGCCCCAACCCTCGTATAACTTTTATTTTTACGTAACTGCCTCTGTTTACATTTTTTCCCACGTGTCAAGCACCAACAATAAGTGCCTTTGCAAAGTCAGTTAGTCCTTTTACCATGATTAAACTCATCCAACTCCTCTTTAGATAAGTACACGCTTGAATCACATGAAAACTCTTTTGCATTAAAACGGATTAAAAATAAATTTAAATTACGTAACATACGCTTATAATTCTTTGGCCAGTAAGTGTAAGTTTGTGTGTACGAAACACATGGATTTCTCTTATCCATCCTTCTTATAAGGATGGATAAGAGAAATGCACTTTGGTAGATGAGAGTGTGGGGATTAATAACTGTAAGCTGCTGCTGAGAATTTGAGTTTAGCAAAGAATACAAAACTGAATTTTCAAATTAAACTGGATCAAGAAATATAAAGAGAGGAAGTGAGAAAGGAATTAGATTCTCGTTTCCATCAAGGAAGTAACAAATTGAACCGATGCTTGATCGTTTGGATTTGTAAGACTTCCATCTCGCGCTCTCTTTACTTTTCTTTCTTATTTTCTTCCTCCTCCTTCTTTCTGTCGTTTCTCTCTTGAAATTTCCTGGCCCTGTCCTTTCAGCAGTTCTGTCTCCCTCTCCTCAAATCTCCCGTGTAAAGTGCCGCAGATTGCCGGCTTTAATTGAATTCTTTCCCGTCCGGAACAAAAGCCCCGGCCCGGCACTCAAACCTTCCAAAGAAACGGAACGTTCCTACTGAAATATGTAGCCATCAATTATGTAGCCCTCTGCAGCTGGGAACATTGTGCTGAAGTCCAATGAAATTAATGGATATTGCTCCGTGCTCGTCCAGAATACAAACCGGGCTTTGGCAAAAGCGGCTCACGGAAACCGGGCCCGGCCGTCTCGTTCTCACGTTTCAGGACGACGACGAACAGAAACGTCAACGGAGGCGCCAGTTGTGTCGCGCGTGGAGAAGACAAAAGGGCCACGTGAATCCGTGCCCACGCGTCACCGTCTGACACCAATTAGCTTCAGCGTCGACTGGACCGTCGTAATGATGCCAGGCAACAGCCTCACCCTCTTTTCAGCAGCACATTCACTGGGAATCGAATTTACTTTAAAATTACCAGGATGTTTTTATGCTTTGCACTCTTTACACGTTCCTTGATTCACTTTGGCCAACTGCATTACCCGCTCCTTTTGCTGTCTTCTTTGAAGCACTATAAACTGCTCACCATTATCGTTTAAGCAACTCATTTAAGCGCATATAAGACTAAACTGTGGTTGTGCATATTTAAATTACCGGAAATGTACTTGGTCTTTATTTGAGGAGGAGCTATTGACGAAATTAGGAAGCTACCGCGACAATGGTTCATGAACAATGCTGGGGACTATATCAAGAAGAAAATCTGCAGTACGCCTCTCCTGTGTTAATCTTTGCCATTGCGATATTCAATTAGTCAAAATTAAGTAATCTTTCTAAGTTCGATACAGATCTCCCTCGTTTTCTTCTAATATTTCCTTTTTTTTCTCTCTTCGCTCTGCTGCTTGTTACTTTAAGTTTAGACCTTTTTTTCAATTTTACTTCGCTTTATTTGCCTTCCGTGACGTAGAATCAGTTTGTCGTTTTCAGCTAATTAAATTTTGTTAGCTCAATTACCTTATTATCAAATTAGTGGTTTGAAAAATTCCAAGAAGACCTAACAAAAACGTTCGGATACCAATTTAAACGAAATTTAATTACCTCGCACGCTAAAATAGGCCCGTTACGATTGATTACTGTTTTAAAAAAATGACACACCTAACTGAATTCGATATGCTAACATTGAATAACACAAAGCCGTTAACACTACTACAGCATCTACACTCGTTGGACGACAACTAAAGAAGAGTCCATTATTCGGGTTATATCAAGTGAAGAAAACTGTGCTGATTCTATTTTGGCTAAAAAAAAATTTATGGGGGGAGGGGCATTATTTCCAGGCAAGAAGAGATCGATTATTTACTTGGTTAAGGTCAAACACTATTTGTTATTCACTCAACCAGCAATGATGTGTTCTGTCTTAAGAACTGTTTACTACTAAAATAATTGCATTTGGAAAAGATAGACACTGACAATTGCGAGTGACAACTTCATCAGAGACACCATAAGAGAAACAAATTAGTCCATCTTTAGCTCTGATGGAACAGTCTAGGTGTTGGAACCTGCATCAAGAATACTGAGGCATGTTGACATAATAGCAACTTTTTGGGTTCAAATTGTAGGCTTGTCATCTCGTCCCTGTAACAAAACTATAAGAAGGGTGTCCGAAAAGTATCTTTACACTTTTAGAAAACCATTAAAAAGAAACAAACCGTTATATGCATCTACGGTTTTTTATATTTAATAAAGAAAATATCAGTATGTTTTTTTTAATGTACTGATGGATTCAGACTGAAGTGCGCAATGTTCTTCAGATAATTAATTCCAGAGAAGTTGGTGGGAAAAAGAGGTGTAATACCATGGCCACCTGGACCTCCAGATTATAGCTCTTTAGACTTTTTTAATCGGGTTACGTGAAAAAGATTGTTTACCAATCCTCAATTCGTGATACTGACTTACAGCGGCCATCGAGACTGCCGTTTCTCCAATGCTTCACAGAACCATGTGTTTAGAAATCTCTTACCAAATTGTGCGCGCATTGAAATGCTCTAAACATTTCAATATCTGGAATCCATTCGTGGTAATACAACAAATATTTGTGAAAAAAAGAGTTGGGGATAACAAAAGGGTGTCATCCATAAATAACTCGTTCTTGTTTAGACTCCATGTTATTAGTAGAGATAGTTGATTATCGATAATATCGATATTTCGTCAGACAATTTTTTCGATATATCGTAAATTGAATTGTCGATACTCTAAAGTGGTGCCGAAAGAGCAAGGAAAACGCGATGTGCGGAAATTTTTCCAAACAAAATGAGAAGTCGACTGGAAGGTCCAATTTTTGCAGTTGAAAAATAGTGAAAATACAGAGTGGCTATAAAATAAGTTCGCTTACTCAGAGCCCTCTAGAGCCCAATCTAATGAACCGATTGTGATGCAAGTTGAAATGTAGGCTATTCAGAGAATTCCGGAAAGAAAAAAGGTAGTGCAAATTTTCACCACCAGGTGAAAATGTGGCGCTGTGGAATGACAAATGGAGATTTCAAACCTAGTTTGATTGTTATAAACAAGTAGGCAACGTTTATGTTTGATTACAGCATAGGTTCAATATGTCCGCCACCTGCGTCGATGACATGTTGGAAACTTAGCACACCATCATCAATTGGTGCATGAAGCGTTTCCCGGGGAATGTCTGAGACATGTCGTCTAATGCTGGCTTTCAGCTGAGGCACAGTCCGCATGCTTTGTTGATAGACCCGATCTTTCAAATATCCCAGAGCCAAAATTCGCACGGGATCGAATCCGGAGAACGTGGAGGCCACTCATCTAGAGATCACACGATCATCTCCAAAGTTGGCACGAAGCAGTTCCTTCACTTGTCGACCAATACGAGGAGGTGCTCCATCTTGCAGGAAGACGGTGGTTTCCAAGCATCGTCGTTAATCGCAAGGCAGGAATCATATGCTGTGCAAGAAGTTCACAATACCGTGCATTTGTCACATAACATCTTACAGGACCTCGTTGTGTCACTTCCTCAAAAAAAAATGGGTCTAGAATAAAATCAGCAGTGAATCCACACTATAAAGTTACCTATTCAGAATGCAATGCCTTTTCATGCACGACATGGGGGAGGGAGGCACCCCATATGCGGCTGTTCTGCGTGTTCACCGCTCCTTCCAGAGTGAAATGTACTTCGTCTGACCATAGAATGTTCCACGGCCACAGGTCATCAACAATCCTCCTCGCCAGAAAGTGATAAGCAAAGTCAGCGCGTTGAGAAGGATCTTGAGGTTTAGCTGTTGTACCAGATGAATCTTGTATGGGTACCAATGCAGAACGGACCGCAAGACCTTTCGCACAGTGGAACATGGGATGGACAATTCGCGTGCTGTTGCTCGAGCACTGGTTGCAGAATGTTGAGAAGAGGAAGCTCTGTCCACCACTGCGACATCCACGTCCTCGACAACTTCGTCTGCTATCTTGCGCCGTCCTCTTCTGGTGCGACAGCCAAATCGCCAGTCGATTAAAATTTCTTTATCATTTTTCGCAACCCAGTATCTGAAATGGGCCCTTTTCGCAGTCTTTTTAGACGACGATGGGCTACTGCTATCATTCTGGTAAAACAACTTTACCAACAGTGCGCGTTCTTTCTTGCTTAAAACCATGATCTTTCGTGAAAGCTTTTCACTAAACATATGTTATGAATGGATCAATCCATTCCATTTTGAGTTGTTGACTTTCTAATTTGCATAAACTTTCTGCTAATAAGGCCGATATTGACAACGAACATATGCTGTAATCAAACAAAAATCTTGCCTGCTTGTTTAAAACAATAAAACAAGTTTTAAAATTCAGTTTGACATTCCACAGCGCCACATTTTCACCTGGTAGTGAAAATTTGCACTAATTTTTTTCTTTCCGGAATTCTCTCCCCCATGGCCTGAATAGCCTACATTTCAATTTGCATCACAATCGGTTCATTAGATTGGCTCTAGAGGGCTCTAAGTAGGCGAACTTACTTTATAACCACCCTGTACTATAAATATTTGTCAAATGTTTATTGTGAAATATACAAGGTGAGGCATTTATCTTGAAACAACTGAATATCTCGGAAACTAAGCATTGTACGAAAAAATGCCCAAAATCAAAAGTGAATTATTTCGCGGGGGAAATTCATTAGTTAAAAAATTACCCCCCCCCCTTGCGAGGGGGGTTGGGGGGAGGGGGTAACTTTGAAATCTTAAATAGGGACCCCTGTTTTTAATGTTATATTCAGATTGTACACGATATTCGAGAAATGTTTTATTCTTGGTGTTTTTTCAATTGAACCAACTGTTTAGGAGATAGAGGCCGTGAAAGTGTGGAACTTTTAAAATTTTGAACCCAATTTTATCGATGAAGACAAAGAGATAAGAGTGGGTCTTCCTATTCTACTTTTTAATGGTCTTCAAGAATCCGAAGTCAAAATTTCAAAAATTCAAAATTTTTTAGTGCACAAGTCCTATGGAGACAGAGACTATGCGTGTGTATTGAAAAATATTGGATTTTTGAAATTCTGACTTCGAATTCTTAAAGACCATCAAAAATAGAATAGGATTGTCTGTAAGACCCACTCTCTATTTCTTTGTCTTCATCGATAAAATTGGGTTCAAAACTTTAAAAGTTCCACACTTTCAGGGCCTTTATCTCCTAAACGGTTGGATCAATTGAAAAACACCAGGAAAAAAACATTTCTTGAATATTGTATACAATCTGAATATACCATTAAAAACAGGGGTTCCTATTTAAGATTTCAAAGTTACCCCCTCCTCCAGTCTCCCTCACAAGGGGGGGGGGGGTAATTTTTAACTAATGAATTTCCCCCGCGAAATAATTCACTTTTGATTTTGGACATTTTTTCGTACAATGCTTAGTTTCCGAGATATTTAGTTGTCTCAAGATAAATGCCTCACCCTGTATAAGCGGAAATTGTGAAATACATTGTCACAATAATTATAGTTATACTAGGATCCCCCTGTGATCGAAATTCGTTCAGATTTCTGAGAAAAAAATATACCTCTTATTGTTGTAGCTTTAATCTTGCCTATTACCATTTAGATAATATATATAAAGCATATCTAAAGGCATGTCCCTCCTTATCTCTGCGTCCTCCCCCCGTCCTGTCAATGTACTTCTTCAAGGCATTTAAAATACCTGTTAAAAAATAAAAAAAAAATCATTTGTACTACATTTGAAATTACATTTGGAGTGAATGTCATTTAAATAGAGAACAAAAAAATTAACTCAACAAATTGAAAGCAGCAAATTTTCACAAAGCAATTCTCTGACAATTTCAAAAATGACGAGCAAGCAATGTTTTTCCAAATGAACATCAACAATTAAAATGCTTTCAAATGAACATCAATAAATGATTTGCTTTAAAAAAAAAAACAATAAAAAAGGCAGTGCTACATGCGTTGACAAATTTGGCGCGCAACCTGTTCCTTAATGCTATCTTTTTTGAAACGCTTTTATACCTGTGTTAATGTGAACAAATACGCAAACTCCACGTTTGTGTTTTATTCGTCCACGTTAACACAGGGAAAAGTCCATAACAAAAAATGGGTTCCCGTATTTATATATAGATGTAATTGAAACTATGTCTATTAATCTTACTGTATAATTGTCTCAATAAGATGCCGAAGATCGGACATTTCATCTTGATTTTATTAATATACGTATAATACATACAGGGTGTTGCATATAACTGCAGGGCAGTATAACGGGAAGCCTAGCCGCTCGATTGCAGGGACCGGCTCGACATCAAATGATAATTGGGTAATAATAATAATAATTATAAACTGGAGATTGTCTCCAAACACAAGTAATAATTTTTCGATTGAAATTGATAACACTAGTCAACACACTTTTTGGCACTTCAACCTTCCTAGTAGTAATTTGTAGGTAGAATCCGAATCTGCTTTTAGATTTTTTCTATCACGTCAAGTTTCCAAGTTATGCACATCGAGATTTCTATGTTAAAGTAATGGGTGTGAAGAGAAGCGGCTACAATGTTAAAGTATCCATATTTTGGGGCCGCAAGGAAATTTACCAGGCCCCAAACACTGAATGATTTAAAAATGTTTCGTTGTAAAACGAGAAAGCTGTGCGTGCTAGAGAAATTTAAAAATTATATTCGTAATCAGCAGAAAAAATACTACCAAAAATCACCCACTTTCATTTTGTGCCAAGAAAAATCTTAAATTTTGTTGCCCAGTGTAATTGATAAATTGATAATTGATAATTGGGTAATTTTATCAAAAACATGACAGCTTTGACGTTCATTCCCCCTCCCCGACTGTGGAAACTGCTGGCTGCTGCAGGCCACCTTCATCTCCCTCCATTCCACCATTCGACCGAGCCGGCCCCTGCAATCGAGCGGGTAGGCTTCCCGTTATATTGCCCTGTAGTTATCTGCAACATCCTGTACAATTGAAAGTTATTAAGCACCACAGATAAAAAGAACAATTAATGCTTAAATTAATAAAAGAACCCGTTTATAAGAACAATCGAACAAAAACAATCGGCGACAAATATATCGATAATCAATAAAAAATGTAGATTAAAATATCGTGTGGGGTTGCTGTCGATATGTCGAACTACCGATGCATTTTTATGTTTCTGCATATCTGTATGTTACAGAACATTCCCGCTCAAACATAAGTATCCGTTTTTTATCCAATTAGAAAACTAACTATAATAACAGTTCTAAATCATTATTATCTAATTATATTGAATTTAATGCAAATGACTCAAAGTTTAAAACGAACAAATATTTAAACAAACGATTTCAGTTATTAAATCCCTCTGGTCATACTGAACTGGTTGTTGGAGCTAAATCATTGTATACTTGGACTCTTGAAGAAAATCTTGGACTGTTTTCTTCATCCATGACTGTGATCACTTCAGTTGCTCCTGTTGCAGGAAAAGTTATATTCACGCTGTTGCAAAACTTGAAAATCACTTTCCAGATCAACTTGAGCCATTTTAGGATGAAAATTATAAATGCTTACGGCCTTAGTTTATACACAGCCTCTCGTAATTTTAATTCAAACTCCATTGATAAAGTTAATGGAGACTTTGCAATACATAGCGGGAAAGAAAACACACAGAATTCCGACCGGTTTCGCCTTTTATTCCTGACCTCCATCAATTTCATCAGGAAGGACAGTTTCATAATATCAAATACTTGGTCCGTTTACCAACGGTACGATTAATAGCCAGGACGGGACAAGTAGAATGGCAAGTCTGTTTTTTTTTTAATTAAAAATCTTTCAGTCGCCCAGTTTTCTATCGTTCAGTTTACTATTGCCCACTTGATTATCGTCCAGTTGACGTCATCCAATTGACTGATCACCGGTTTTTATGTAAAGGAAGGAACAGCACACTTTGAAGACTTTGCAGTTTCAAATGAACATTCAACGTTTATTACTTCTTGTGGACCCGGTTTCTGCAATACCCTATCAGTAACGGTGATGTTCTTGGAAGATTTTTTCCCACGATTAGGTGTTTAGAAGTTAAGAACGCATAATGGATCTATGTCCACGATAGCTCGCTGATAGAGCGTCGGAAGTGCGTTACATTCCTATTGTAAAATTGGCTTTTTGTGTTAATTTGCATTTTGGAGTGTCATGAGCGAATTTCATTCTTGCTGGCGAATCACAGAAAGAATTTTTTAAAATGGAAACGCCTATTCGTTTCAGAGGAATGATTCATTGCGTTGTGAGTGAGTGAGTGAGAGCAGGGAAAGGAAATGGTTGGTTCGTTTCCCTTTCAGCTTCGTTATGATGCATGGCGCGTATTGAGGACGAGCCAGGTTACCGCCCCGTAATGGACTCGCCAGCAACGGCAACGATGCAAAGCCCGGGGCGAAAGGGAGGAAGAATCATCGGCATTCTGCACCAGCTCATTTTAGATGTTTCGGTCTAGGCTGTGTCACGTGATCTGGAGGAGCGGCTAAAATGGGCTTTCCGCGAAGATGCATTAAAAAAGATGGAACGACGGGTCAATAGGTTGATCACACACAATAACCCAGTTTAAGCCTATTCTTATTTAAATCGGAAGGAACTTGAAGGAAGTTGTTTTTGGCAGTTACCTGATTTTTTATTCCAGACCGTTTACCTCGTTTTGAGTGCCCTTTTATTGCCGCGTGTTGACAATGAGTGATTCCGCTTACTGCAATGAATGACAATAAAAAATGATTAAATGGACAGGGCGACTGAAAGGCCCCCTGTATATCACTTCCCGTCGTGAATAAGAAAGTTCGGGATGGCAATGCAGTACAATGCCATTATCGTCAACTCGGCGGCGATGATGAATTTTCATGGATCATGAATGCTCGATGATGCTTTTGAGAGAATGAATGGGATGAAAATGGCTGGTGGATATCGTTAGCCTGATTAACTACACGCCTCTGGACAATTTCTGCTGTAATCGCTCGACAAATTGCTAATTAACCACGTTTTTGTTGTTCCGGAAATCCTCGGAGAATAGGAAGGAAACTGGAGAGCAGAGGGTGTGGTTGAGTTCACTCTGGTTGGTTCTCCATACAAAAACAGGACGCCACCATTATGAAAAGAGCTCGCGATTAAGCGCACAATTACTACGATTTTAATAACCAACGACTCGTTAGCTTTTATGGAGTTTGTTATTTAAAAGGAGCGCTTTAGTACCGTTTTAAAAAGTGAAAAGGTTATTGGCGCCTTATGAGATATGCGCTGTGATAGTTTTAGCACACGCAGACCAATAAATTAGATTTTTTCATCCGTTTTTAAGTAAAATAGCCTGAAACCTACTTATTTAAGAAGGAGTTGGGTGAGCCTAATCACAAAACTTGATTAGCAAAAAGAACCACCTAACTGACCTCGAAAAGGAGCGCATTCCTGGTGCTTGCTTAGCAGGAGCCATAATTGATCATGAAACGACGAAGCAGCTGACTGAATCCTCGAATATCTAGAATATTCTACCATTGGAAAAATGATTCAGTCTTTGTCTAAAGCTATGAGGTACGTCTCCGGAAAAATGGCATTAAGTCAAGACTGTTCACCGTGGATGTTGGATCCGCCTAGGGTAAGTGTTGCAGCCCCTCTTGTTTATTATCTTTAGGGACTGCATAGACAGGGACAGCCATGGCGATGAGCGTATTAGTATGACGACCTTAAATAGATATTAGATCAGTTTGCAGGAGGAAAGCCTGTGGCTAAGATAAGGTTCTGATCCTTTCCAGACAGCATGCTCAGTGCGCTCTTCATGTTATGGGAGCCCCATTGAGACAGGTGAAGTTAACGAAACGTGAGTTAGGAAACAAAGCCAAGTACTCTCTTTTCAAATCTATCTTTATCTCATCCCCATTCACGCCTATGTTCATGAGTAATGACCGAAAGACTGCGATCGTGGGTGCAAGCGACCAAAATCAAATTCCTGAGAGATGGATGTGGCAGATGTTATTCTTTTAGATAGAGTGCGCAACAGCACAATAAGGGAGTCTTCAGGTGTTTAGCTCCTACTGCATTGAGAGGTCTCAGTTACGTTGTACGGATGCCGCAAACTGTTTCGTACGCAGTTTTTATTTTCCATGTCGGTGGATAAGAGAACAAGGGGTGGGCCTAGACCTAGGTGGCTTGACCCATGGAGAATCTTGGGTATTACCATTGAGGACATGCGCCTGATTGCGGAAGATCTTGAGCGCTGAAGATCCTATATAGGGCTGCTGCTCCTGCGACCGGTACCGATAAGCGGGTTTGAAAATTAAGTAAGATTTCTAGATTTTTAGATTTTTGTCTAAAAGCGGTAACTGGGGTTCAAACACAGCCAGTCATGAGCGGTATCTTGCTCACATAACTCCACTAGCGCCAGTAACCTGATCTTCCAAACAGTCAATAACCAGCAGCCTTTCATCTCTTTTCCCTTCACTGACTAGCCTGTTATCGTTTCACCACTCGCTACTTTTTGCATCATCTTTTTAATCGCTTTATAGATAAATAAAGTTAAACGTTTGTAAAATTGTTGTTAGGCTAATCTATGTGTAGCTAATTTCTGTTAGGCGTATTGTTAACAATAGCTGATTGCTATGAGGCCTAGTGTTATCAATTGTATCAGTAGCTAATTCTTATTAAGGAAAAGTGACGTATATATGCAAACGCACATACGCAATACTTAAGAACTCATACTTGTCTGTTGTACTGAAAAGCTTTAGAGAGGACTGGAAAGAACTAAATGCATTATTATGTTTTTCAGGCGAATAATGGAGGGGGGGGGGGGGAGATTTAATGGACCTCAGAAGATGCATTTCTTTGCGGCAGAGAAGCCAGCTTTATTTAATGGGTGTTCCAAGTGTCATTCCAGTTTTTCATGAATGGAAAGTTGCCCACCTGCGATTTTGCTATGTGACAGAAACCCGTGCTCGTCGCGCAGAGTGGTTTGTCAAGACTAACTGTCATCAAGCGGCAACGCAATTGGCCAGTTCATTAAATGCGAGAACCCATGAATTAGAAAAAGCGCTGTGATAGTAGGAGACATTTTACTTAGGTCTGTCACCTTCAAAACCGATTGATAAATGCAGCTGGGAGAATGCCAAAGGGGCGTTGGAGAATGGTCTCCCGAGACCCTTGTTTTATGTTTTCGTTACAGGTGAAAGACTGTTCATTTAGTAGAAGCCACATTAGGCATTGGTTCTTATCAAGCTGCGCATGGATACTGGTAACCGCTGCAAGGGCCAAAACCAAGTGCGCACTGAATGATGGAGAATGTAACAAGCTTGCATTTGATTCGAAGTTTTTTTCTCGTACATTCAGCTAAAATACGAAGGGCAATCAAATGAAAACGTTCGGTGAGGGATTGCGGACAAAGAAAAGCATATACCTGCGTCAAAAGTCCTCGGATATCAGCAACGAAAATTTCTGTCGGCTGGAAGAGAAGCCAATCTTATGACCTTCGTAGTGCTAAATTTAAAATCTGGATTTAAAATTAGCTCGGCAATCCTTTTTAACTCGGCCATTATTTATATTAATCTTTGACTAAATTTTGCACCTCCTATTCTCACTAGAAAAAAATGAAAATATAAGGACCGTTCAATAAATAATCAGCTAGGCGGCAGGGCGCTGGAAGGATATTCCATGATGAGTGCAAAGTTCCTCCCTATACAAGGCAAACCGTTGTAGCCAGTGTCAGTTGTTTGAGTGCACTTGGTTGACAGTGGAAGCAACGAAGCGTAATCCGCTTCCTTGTTGTAGAAGAGAAGGATTCCAGTGCGATTCGTAGGCGAATGATACAGGTAACCCTTAGCCTTGCTCAAGTTAAGGAATGGACAAAGAAATTTCGGGAAGGAAAAACATCTATTCGAAACGCACAACGGTCTGGAGATCCACAGCAGGATGCAGCCACTTCAGAAAAGGAGAAAAGGAATGAAGATCTTGTGCTGGCAAGCAGACGGATAACGATCCCTCAAACTGAAGCTAAAGTGTAACTGAGTGTGAATGCAATTGTGTACAAATAACTGAATTTCAAGAAAGTGTGTACGCATTTGGTACCCTCAACAAAACCATACACTCCGCATGGGTTTGTCATTGGAGCATCTGACACGATACGCACGCAAGGAAATGACTTTCGGAATCGTTGTGTCTGGGATAAGTGTCTGAATAATGGGGGCAAGTACATGATGCACAGAGTTAGGTTTTCAATAAAGCTAATGGTTAAAATGCAACCAAATATTGTGCGAATATATTCCTGATCATGGGGTTTTGATTTCTTAAATAAAAAAAAGTTCAAAAATTACCAATAGGATGATAGCGGCACTAAATACTTAAGTTGATAATGGGATTAATCTAAGCGATGAATAATATTTTTCCATAAAATAAGAAAGTACAGATGAAAAGTACTTGAAGTTTGATGTAAATAAATTCGTCCACTCGGATGTAAAAACTCACGACGATTTCTTATAGGTTCAAACGTTGGAGACTTTTTTTTCTAGAGGAACTTTGCACGGATGTTGACTAAAAGTGTCTTTTCATCTGGACATGAAATCATCGAATGTCAACATCCGTGCAGAGTTCCTCTAGACAAAAAGTCTCCAATGTTTGGACTTACAACAGGTCGTGGTGAGTTTTTACATCTGGAATGAATTTACTTTTCTTCTTATTTTATGGAAAATATTATTTCATCACTTACAAGGGAATCCCTCGAACATGTATGTCACAGATTTCCACCACATTGAAATATGTTACTCATCTGAAGCTATTATAGATGCTTGCAAAATAAGAGAGTGCGACATTTTGTTTCTTTCAAAATAAACCGCGAAAACGAAAAAATTTGAGCATACATAACCATACAAAATCTCCATTGTTAAAGCGGATAGTCTGTGTGGAGTTCCCTTGATAGTTTAGCGCCAAATGTTACCCTATTCGTAATTTTTGAACTGAATTATTTTATTTGAAAAATCAAAACCCATATTTAGGAATGGATGTATGCCCACTAAATTTGGATTTTTATCAATAATTTTTTAGACAGAGCTCCTGTTTAGTTATAACCACCATGTACGTACTTGTAACAATGAAGTGCTTGCATTCCGGTAACTTGTCTGATTGGTTATTTATTGAACAACGTTGATACGAAGGCATGCTTATAAATAGTTCGGAATACCAGATATCACACATTCTGCTCAGCTAACTTTCCGGAGCGGAACCCTGAGATCATCTAATTTTACCCCTTTATGTGCACTTTTTAACTCTCGAACATATATTTAGAAAATATAAAACAGCTCTATCTTCTTTCGTTTCTCCTCATTTCCGATCGAATGACATCGAATAACATATCAATGACATATGTTGCCATAGTTCTAACGACCAAGTGACTCCCACCCTCTACAACTCCGACCACACTGGAACAGTTTGGCCCAAACTTCATAGTAATGTAGATCTTGCCTAGAGAAATCTGCATACCGAATTTTACTTCTTTACATACATAAATACCCTGTAGATCTTTTGTCCCCTTTAACTCACAGCTCCGTAACTCCGACCCCAGCGCACCAATCAAAACTAAACTAAAGAGTGAAGTAGGACATGCCTATGGTAAGCTACATTCCGAATTTCAACCTTCTACGTGAAAGAAATTTAGAAAATATGAAGGGGACAGGCGGACATTGTGAAAACAATAAGTGCTCCATTCTTCCGCAACTTAAAAATGTGTAATAACAATAATAAGATTGTAGCAAATTACCACTTTTTGTTTTCCTCAAATAGCTGTAGCCATTTTCAAATTAGGAGCCAGCCATTACTTTTCATATGCCTTCGTAGATGCCAGCACAATCCAAAGCAGATAACAAATCAGTTTTGAAAATGTATTGGCATTATTTCATCAAGCCCTTCAATTATGGATGAGTAACAGTAAAAGAGGATTTCATTGTTGATTTTATAGTTTATAGCACATCTTCATGTGACCGGTTAGTCCAGATGTCCGTCCGTCTGTCCGTCTGTAGACACAATTCCAACAATGCATTGCGTTGCAATTGGGAGAGTGCGTGTAGTGAATCGCTGGAAGAGACGAATCATCCTTGCATTGGGGAAAATTCGTGCTGAGCACTTGGTTTCGGCTCTGAGCGTGCTCTAAACGTTGTTGAGATGGTTCGCGTGCTGAATGAATATAACGCGTAAATAATGATAATGGGAATTGGTTTATTAGTACGTGTCCTAATGGTACCGTACGGCACCTTTGAACTTTCAATGCTAAGATAAGGCATGTAATATATCAAACAACTCGTAAGGATATGCCATGAATAAAAATATCGAGTAATCGATGATAGTGGGAATTCGTTTAGTAGTACGTGTTCTAATCGTAACATATGGTACAGTTGGAACTTTCAATGGTAAGATATGACATGTAATATATCAAACAGCTCGTAACAACATGTCATGAGTGAATATAAAAAGTAATTAAAGATAGTCGGAATTGTTTAGTAGTACGTGTTTTAATGGTACCATACGGTACCGTTGGAACTTTCAATACTAAGATATGGCATGTAATATATCAATCAACTTGTAAGGACGTCTCATGAATGAATATAATGTGTAAATAATGATAGTGGCAATTGGTTTAGTAGTACCTATGGTACCGTCTTAACTTTCAATGCTAAGATATGACATGTAATATATCAACCAACTGCTAACGAGTTGTTAGACCTATTGTTATCCATAGCTTACTGGTATCAATAGCATATTAATATTATCCAAAATTAATTACTGTGAGACATATTGCTAATTGCTAGTAGCTAATCGCTTGCTTCAACGGTAGCTAATAAAGAAATTCTTTAGTAATAGAATATGAAGAAATAATAGATGTTTACACAGAACGCTTCAGCAATTAAGGCTCACTTCGTTTAACATTATGTGGGAATGCCTACAAATTAAAGATCTTTTATTTGTTCAAATATATAAAGAATAACTTCACTCTCCATTTAACCTTGCAGTTGTTCAAGTTTATTCGTTTAAATTCTCTCTTTACGTTAGTTTACTTAAATAGTAATTTACAATTTAGTTTATAAACGTAGGAGTTGTGATAAATTAATTTATTTATGTTAATTAATATATAATTTACAATTTAGTTTTCATATTTATATATTTTCTCTAAAGTGTTTTAAAATGTAGGTAAATTCTAGGTATCTATGTATGATGCTATAACACTAAAATATGCTCCTTTTATCCGCTTCGGCGCTAAAATCATTCTTGATTTTTTAATTATAGTAGTGATATTTATCTAATGCAGCGAACCTGAAAATTTCAATCTCCTAGGTGTTTTTTCTGAGAAAGTTCGAAACTTTTGAAAATTTTCTCTTTGCAAGTGCTTATAAAGGCGAACATTAATTTCTAGGGATAAATTTCGTTGTTTTTCATTCGAAAACTTTTGCTCCAACCAGAAAACGGTTCACGTGTGAGTTAAGGGTAGTCCCTATAACAGTTAAATGAAAATGACTAATTGTCCTGGTGGAAATCCTCTCCTGACGGAGAAGCTCAAAGGGCTGGCGACGAGCAACTTAGCGTCTTTAGAAAATACGGGTTTCTCTCTCTGTGGAGAAGAGCATTCACTTTCTTTTAAAGAAAAAGAGAGGGAATGGGAAGGTTCCTTTTTTTCTTCCCCGTGTCTGTATGTGTGCGTGTGTGTGGTTCTTTCTTTCCCGCCCACACTCCTCTTTCGTTTCGTAATGACCGTTTCATCTCACGATTCGCGCACCCAGTGATTGATGCGCGGTGCCGGCGAAAGGATCTGCGTCTGACTGGCACCTCCTCATCTTCTTCTCCTGCCAGGATGAAAAAATAAAAAAAAATGGTTGAAAAATTCCTCGCCAGTTTCTCATCCGTTACGAAAGAAAGGTCACGACCCGGTAACGTACCGAACCTTGCTAGAAGGAACCCTAAGAACGGCGACGCTGGAGTCGTTGAGTTGAAATAAATCGTTCTCCTCATTTGAATGGGGGCATTTTTCCTCCCTACGAAATGCAGGAGATTAGCCAGTGACAAATCTCCATGCAACTCTTCGTCCATTGACGGCAGGATTGCGGTTTGTGCTAACGAGAGTATTGGGGGTGTCCAGCATCTAGCAAAAGGTGAGCTGGCGAGGAAAATAATCGCTAAGGGTAAGGGGGGGGGGGGGTTGGAAATAGCGCCGCCTCGGAGAAGCAGAGCGCTGGGCGGGTGACTACCAACAAATAACAGCGGAGGAGGAAGAGGGTGCTTTCCAGATGAGAATACATCCGAGCCGCCGCAGATCCTATTTATTTTCAATTTTGGCACGGGCTGAATGGTCCTGCTTTTTATCCCACGGTCTTAACTGAAGAAATGGGATATTGGTTGGAACAAGGGTGATGCCATACGCAATAAGGGGCCCTTCTCCTCCCGTAAATGTATAGGTATAAAGGAAAACGAGCTAAAGGAAGGGAGCCGAAAGAGAAAAATGTACAAATCCCTTCTGTAAGCGACCTGCGATAAATAACACAAGTAGACAGTGCATATAATGCTCTAAGAATGTATATGCTGTCTACAGGTCTTAATTTTATCTTACTCCTAATACTTAACTAATGAATATAATTAAAAAATTCTATTCTTAAATATAAGTTCTAAGAATATCAAGTTTTCTTCTTCTTAACGTGAGTCCCTCTGATGGTACGTTGTAGCTTGTCTAAAATAAGCTGCATCTTAAGCAATATGCAAAGAGATGCAACTGCTTTTGACAATGTTATGTACGGCTTTTTGTGGTAATCAGAATTTTCCGTGAGGCCTGAAATTTGAACGTTTGATGGACGTTCACTACCTGCTCATGCCGATTTCTCCATGGCTTTTCTAGGTATTATCGTTGTCCAGGAACGTTTGATATCATGCTTTTATCCTTTTGGCGTCTGATGGTACTTTCTTAAAACATGTCAAAACTCTAGTTGAAAAAATGACACAACAAGCTGGGTCGTGGGTTTGAATCTGCCGCGTCGTGGGTTCGAATTCCACTGTGGGCCTGTGTTTGTCATTATATTAAGATTTTTCTTGGATATTACATGCTTTGCTTTCAACAATAGGTAGTGTTGTTTAATTTAATCTTTATTTAATCCGTTATTTGAGTAAAGATAGTCATGTGAATAGGGCGCAAATTGACCTAATGTTGACGCGACCAAAAATGTAACATGCCACAAATTTGCTTATTCGAAAACATTAACATTTAATTTATTATAGAATAAGTCAGAATGTTTTATGAGTATTGCACGCCATACAACAGATATTTAAATTATTGATGAAAATAGGAAAGAAAAATCCAATATTACGTAAGCTAAATTACATGCCTATGATCTCTAAGATGATATTAACATGCCTTATTGAACTCATTTGTGATGCAAGTTACTTTGATATTTTGGACAATTCTGCACGCCAAACGTGTGGCAATGTATGTGAAAATGACAATGGTCCTCATCACAAAGCAAATTTGTGTTCAGGAACATTTTGTTAGGAAAGTTCACATGGGTCGTATTCCAATTGGGAATATATATAGTTACCATTAAAAACGCAAAATAACAGTTCATTAGCAATTGACAATCACTTCTTTGTTGACATGAGGATTCATAAACAGTCACTGCAACGGATAATTAATGCGGCCAATCAAATTCTCAATAACGATATCATAGTTCGTGTTTATGATTTGATGATTCGTAAGTGTCGTGTATATATTCAGGTTCAAGGGGCACATTTTGAGCATATTACAGTAAATAGTAGTCTATACTCTCTCTTTTATGCTTTTAAATTAAATGTTAATTATAATTTCATAACAAATTACCTGTTTGTTTACCTATTTTCTAGTACACTAATAGACCTGCTGTAATTCTGTACTTAACTGGAATATGACTTAATTGATATGACATTTTTTGCTCATCCTAACATCCTCAATAAAATGCCGAATTTTTTTTACACTCTTCATGAATCACCTTGTATAACGAAATTTCAAATTACATTGTCTTGTTTCTTGAATATATTGGCTGCTTGAATAATTAGGAACAAGAAAGACATTTTTCAGGACGTATTCATGAATCTTTCTTTCTCAAGACGAAAAGAAAGATAGTTCATTTATTTTTTACATTTATCACCGTTTTGTATTCTTTAAGCGTAGTAACAAAAAACTTTTATGTCTTTTCAAACGAATCTATTACACTGCTTACACTGCAAGCTTTGGAGAGCTTTTTCTCCGGTTTCCATCGTTTATGGTTAGGTCTTCTTTATGCGTGCTCCTGTATTTCGAATAACAATATTTACACATGTTTTCTTAGGAATTCCGAAGGTGCTTCCCTTAATCCTCAAACATTGATAATAAAAATCTATGTCCGTGTCGTACACAATAGTTTTGGGTTATATCGACGAAGGACTTGTTGAAAAATATTTTTTTTACAGCCAGCCTCCTAACCCTAGGCAAAATGTTCGCTCGTAAACGCATCTTAAGATAGTGGTCGACATAAAAATATGACTGTTATGAGAAACGAATTTTGTGTGTGTGTCCCCACGCAACAAAGAGTGAGAGCCTATGAAACCCTTCCATGTGATAGAAAAAATTTTATAGCGAGAAAAATAAAGGGAGAACTTGAGGATTAGAATGTAAACGTGAACTAACAACTTGCACATGAGCGCCTGAGTTGTAGCCTTTGAAGGGCGCTTGCCGTTCGATGGTCCTGTGTATGACGACGACGAGGACGCTGAGTTGCATTTTGCATTCAGCCACCAAAAAGAAGAAAGAAACGTGGAGTCGTCATTACCAAGCTAGATTTCCGCGGTGGGGGTTATGACGACGACAACATAAACCGACCCTAGGACAATAAAGATCGCTATCGGCGCGAGCGAAGGAGACATTCGTTGACCCTCCGCCTTCCACCGATAAACTGGCCGCTTAGCATTGTGGGATGAGGTGGGTGGGGGGGAGAAACAATGGGCGACGAACCCGAAATATCTCTCCCAACCGGATGATGAGTCGCTGCAATCCCAGCGCTCTCCACTCCTTCTTCGAGTTTGCCATCCTCCCAGAAGTCGTTCGTTATTTTCATTTGCTTTTTTTCTTTTTTTAAATAATAATAGTAATAATGGTACTACTACATTTTTATGACTTGAATTAACGTCGGATTCTCTTGGAGTCGTAAACGCCAAAAATGATATGGAAGAGAGGAGAGCAGAATGAGATGGTCTTGGAATACGAGAAGAGGGGTTTATTAGTTGCAGCATTTCATTTTGGAAATTAATTGCATTTCCTTCGTATTAATTGATTTAATTATTTGTTGGCTAATGGGAAAATGAAAAGATTTATCGAAATCTTTATTTCCCTTAATAAATGGGACTGTAAATACGTCACCGACATAAGGTTGTACCATTCTTTAAAGATTTAATTAAAGCTATAAAATTTAAAGTGAATGCGTATATTATTTTATTATAGAAATTGTTGCTTCTTCATTAAATATTTATTTTTCATTAATAAAAAATAATTAAATATTATTATAGCTATACTCCATCTAACGAAAGAAGTAGAACTAGGCGGGTCTAGTTAAATTTCAGTTTTCTATTGTTGGGAATTGTTGCAAAGCAAAATTAACCATAGTCGCGTTCAGAACCTGTTACTTTGTTCACTTTCCTCTTTTATCTTGTTTAAAAACAAAAGGGAGTGAAACTTTATTCCATAAGGAGATTGGTTGTTCCATTCCACAGTTTTTGCTTAATTTTTGTTATTTTGTTTGTCACTTTCCGTGACGTCATTATACCAGCGAGAGGCAGGATAGGGCACTCAAAAATCACATGATCATCGGGGTCCGGATAACAATCCATCCTTCATTGTTTCCAACAAACGAAAAAATACTTATTGTTAAAATCCAAGATGGAGACAATGAAGGATGAATTGTTGGCCGGACCCCGATGATCATGTGACTTTTAAGTGCCCTGGCCTGTCTCTCGTTGGCCTCGCAGGAAAACCGAGGCCAACGAGATAACAAAGCCTGGAAGCGAAAAAGTCACCTGACCAACTGGGTGCTAGCAACAATCCAACCTTCATTGTTTCCAACAAAAGGAAAAAGACTGATTGTTAACATCCAAGATGGAGACAATGAAGGTTAGATTGTTGTTGGCACCCAGTTGGTCAGGTGACTTTTTCGCTTCCAGGCACGGTATGGTCATCGAGCTTCGGCCATTTTCCGTTGTTTCGAGAAGTTAAGGAAAACAGATCGCACCAAGTGCCGCATAGATCGTACTATAGCCGACCGCAACCTGCGATAGAGATTTTCATTGAAACTGAATACGAAAGTAAAGTTTCTGTCTGCCGATAGGGTGGCGCTGCAGGCGCAGTTGGGCAGATTGTACATGCAGCGCCACTTTTCAATAAAGTTCCCGCCCTACCGGGAGCTAGAAACTTTAGCTTCATTTTAACAATGGAGCTCGATGACCATGAATATCTATAGACCGTGCTTTCAGGCCTTGTTATCTCGTTAGCCTCGCAGGAAAACGAGGCCAACGAGAGACAGGCCTGGGCACTTAAAAATCACCTGACCATCGGTGTCCGAGCAACAATCCATCCTTTATTGTTTCCAACAAACGAAAAAATGCTGATTGTGAAAATGCAAGATGGAAACAATGAGAGATGGATGGTGATTTTTAAGTGCCTAGGCCTGTCTCTCGTTGGCCTGGGGTGGTGCTCGAGGCCAACGAGGAGCGGCGGATTGAACCATTGGGACACCTGGAAAAATCCCAGTGGGTCGGACGGATGAGGGGCACTTTCGCCGATTTTTCCTGGCACTTGCCCGTACGATTTAGACTGCCAGTTCGCCCATGCCTACGAGAGACATCCAGAATACTCAATAAATCACCTAATCATCAAATCCACGATGGAAACAATGAAGGATGGATTGTTGCTTGGATCCTGATAGTCAGGTGCCCTGGCCTGTCTCTCGTTGGCCTCGGGTGGTGCTATTACAGAAGTAAGTTCAACAGCCATATTCTTAGTGCTTCCAACATGAGGCCAACGAGAAATACAGGCTCCGGCACTGAAAAGTCACCTGACCAAGATAGGTCTATTAACAATCCAACCTTCATTGTTTCCAACAAAGGAAAAAACACTGATTGTTAAAATACAAGATGGAAACAATAACAGTTACATTGGTAATAGACCTATCTTGATCAGGTGACTTTTCAGTGCCGAAGCCTGTCTTTCTCGTTAACCTAGGCTTCAACAATACTGACGTCATGTTCAACCTGGTAGTTTCTAGAAGGCCCGTGGGAAAAGTCATCTGATTTTAACAGTTAGTTCTTTTTCGTTTGTTGGAAACGACGGTCTTATTCATGGTCATCAAGCTCCATTGTTAAAATGAAGCTAAAGTTTCTAGCTCCCGGTAGGGCGGGAACTCGATTGAAAAGTGGTGCTGCATGTACAGTGGGCCCAACTGCGCCTGCAACGCCGCCCTATCGGCAGATAGAAGCTTTACTTTCATTTTCAGTTTCAATGAAAAGCTCTATCGCAGATCACGGTCGGCCTTGGTGCGATCAAGGCGGCACCTGGCGCGATTTGTTTTCCTTAGCTTCTCGAAACAATGGAAAATGGCCGAAGCTCGATCTATAGACCGTGTTGGAAACCTAAATGGATTTATTTCATTATAAGATGGTGAGATACTGCATAGCGTCCACAAAAATAATCGATTAGTTATCCTGGTGGCTTGAATTTCTGCTACGCGTTTTCTCAACAAAGTCAGCGAACCAGGAGTTGTGTAGATATCATTGCGAGGCAACGAGAGACAGGACAGGGCACTCAAAAGTTACTTGACCAACGGGGTTCGAGCAACAATCCATCCTTTAATGTTTCCCACAAACGAAAAAACACTGATTGTTAAAAATTCAAGATGGAAACAATAGTGGATTGTTGCTCGAACCCCGATGGTCATATGACTTTTGAATGCCCTGGCCTATCTCTCGCAGACATCGTAATCATTTGGAAATTACGTACAAGCAATAAAGCGGCTCTCTCTGTTGGTATCAGTCACGTAACAATCAAGTTTTCTTCACTTTTCTTAAGTAACAAGTTGTGAACGCGCCTATTGTTTAATAATATAATTAGAAATCTAATTGGGCACGCCCAGTTCATCTTTCTTGGACAAAGTATAGAAATATGTATGCTTGTCTATATCGTCGTTATATGCCTCTGTTGCAACCAGGTGACCTACAATAAAGGAAGAAAAATTTCTTAAACAGTTCGTTATTGAAATTTATGCGTGTGTCCACAAAAAAATTGGATTTTGGAAATTTTTATTTTGAGTTTTTTATGATCATCAAATAGTAGATTAAGAATGTCTCAAAGACAGACTTAACAATTAAGTTGTTTCAAGTCTTTTTTTCATAGCTTCGAGCGGAAGGTTTCATCATTCAGATCGTACTGAGGGATATTGCACGATTTGATATGACGTCACAAAGAATTGGAAGCTGTTTTTCTTGTCGGCTAATGTCTTTTTAAGTGGGAATTTTTTTTTGATTTTTGACTTCAAATTCAGATAGTCCATCAAAAAATAAGTAAAAGTTCTAATAGGCACACATGTCCTATCTCTTCGGGAACATGGCCAAAATGAGTGTTAAAATCGATCATTTTGGTCAAAAACTACCAAATTATACACTCTACAATTAGCAAAAAAAGTTAATCATTTTGGTAATAATTATTGTATTGTGGTCACTCATTTCATAAGTTGTTCCATTCATTTTATTACTGTCTAGGTTACGTTATTTAGTGGATTCTAGAAGATTATTAATGAAATAAATCTCTACGGAATAAATGACCCATTTTGTTAAAATTGACCGTTTCACTAGCATATCACTGGGCGTGTCGGTTGATACAGCTTCTCTACATAATTACCAAACTTAATATTAATCCTGGAAACCAGTTGGTCGATATAATTAAAAGCTTCCAACTATTTGGTTCATGTGTAATTAAGAATTGCTAAATTAACCCTTTAATGTACTAAGGACAGGGTTGATTATTAATGCATAACTGATTAGTGTTTATGGGCATTTCGTTAGTGCTATGAGGAGATAATAACCGGCTGAGAATAAACAGACTTAAATGCCATTCATTCCATATTTAAAGCGGAATGAATGCATCGTCTTCATTTATTTAAGTGATGCAGATTTGTACGAAACATGGATTTTAGTACAGTGTAGGAATTTTTAAAATGGCAGATAAAAAAAAAAAAAAAAACTTAAAAAATCCTCATTTATCTCACACAATTTTCCTATGATTCAGTTAAAGTAAACATGGATTTAGACTAATTTTGTGGTGTTCTACAAGTTCGTAATTGGAAATTTTCTTCTATCACTGATAGGGAAAAAGTTACGGTTTGAATGACCTTGAAGATCACTTTTGAGATAGGAAATGGAAAGTCCACGATCCACTTGCTATAAGACGCTTTTGTTCTATCTAATGCATCGCCTCTGAACTGTGATATACATCATAATGCTAGCATTTTCGGACACCTTGTATATATGAGAACATATTAATGGAGCTATTGAAATTATGGTAAATTCAGATGATAATACCGCTGATATATTTACAAAAGCCTTAGAAAAAGTTAAATTTGTTAAATTTAGAGAAATGTTACATTGTTTTTTGCTAAAGCTCCTAATACTATGTTCGCACTGTGAGTTAATCACGGTCAGCAGACCGCGATTACTTAACGTGATTAGCTAATCAAGCACTTTCCATTTGCACTGTATTCAAGGGAAATGACGGTTACCAAGCGAAATGGTGTTTTCTATGAGAAAAAAATCACAGAAGCGGGTTGAAGAGACATGCATAAGACTGAGAAAGTGGCCAAACACCACCAACGAGAAAGACGAATTAATTGTTAAATAGGACTGAAAATGTCTTAGATAGCCAAAACTACCGCGCTTTGCGGACTCTTTTTGTGGGGTATTAGAAAAAAGCTCTTAATGATCCCGGAAAACAAAATGATGTACACAAAAAGTAGAGTATCGCCTGGCTGTAAAACTTGCCGGTCTTGGACACAAAGAACTCCGTGAGTCCCTTTCGCAAGCCTGTATTATTGGTGTAGGATTTTCCACGAAGATGGTTGACCAGAGAATGGAAAAGGTGATAATCCGTTGGAGCAAAGTTTCCCAGCCAAGCCGATCTATGGTTTCCCTGGCCACCCGCGCGACATGTGGCCAGGCATTGTAATGAAGGAAGAGTACCCCTTTGCGATTCACCAATGCTGGCTCCTTCTGCTGCAATGCCTGTTGCACACGCTCCACCTGCTGGGAGTACAGGTCCCCAGTGATGGTTTGGCCAGTTGATAGCAGCTCTTGGTGAACCATTTGGCGTCTAGTCCACCAGACACAGAGCATGATGTTGCGTGGGTGTAGGGGTGGCTTTGAGATGTGAGGCATTGTGTCCCGGGGTGACAACCAATGTCTGGAACGCTTAGGCTGCGTCTAGAAAGTAACCGCGAGGCGAATATTCGCCACCGCTCGCGCCTACTTGAACCCCAACCCGTCTCAAAAGTCACCACGAGGTACGGATGGTAGACAGTAAAGCTAAGTTCCAAGCATGCATTTTTGACGCATTTATAACTGCGTCTCGACGCAGAAAGCAAATGTGCATCTGGACGCACCTAGACGCACATTGCAACAGCTGTTGATGCATTTAATTCGAACGCAAGTATCAGTTTCCATGCATGCATGAAGTCTACGCAGAAAGTTCAACTGCGCATGCGTCATGAGTTTATGTTTTGCAATTTTTCTCGTTAGAGGGAGAAGCTTCTCTCTAACGATCATGGCCACCACCTTGGTGTTTTTCGGGAGAGATGGTGCGTGACCACCGAGAGAGAAGGCCTCCGCAATGAAACTGGATACATTGTTACATCATCATAGATAGTGCAAATTCAGGGCTTATTATTGGTAGAAATGCGAATAACAATGCACTATCTATGTGATGCAACAATGTATTCAGTTTCATTGCGGAGGCCTATCTTCAGTCCGTGTCTGAATTTCGAAGCGTTATTAGGGCTTTGCAGAGGTGCTATTTGTATTTTAGTTCTGGTTAGTTTTGGTTGTATACGATTTTTTTTTGTTCTAATAAAAATCTTTTTATATCTAAATTTCAATTCATTTGTTTTTTCCAATATATCTTTACACTTTTAATTCATCTTTACACAAATGTAAATAGTACAGTGGAAATATTGGCAATTTCATTTATTTTATTTTCATGTAATTTCGGTAATTCTTTGGTCATTTTATATCGTTATTGTCTTTTATGTTTACATTGTTTTCATTTCATTTTAAATAAAATAACTGATTTCCACATTCTTTTAAAAGGTACACTCTTGAAAATTTATATTTTGCAATAGCGTATCTAGGAAATACACGAACTTTCGCGTTTGTTAGAGGGCGCGCCCGCTGGAAGGTTAACAAAGCAAGTGCGCTTGCGCAAAACAATCATGTGATCTAGAAAGATTTGAGACGCACTTACAAGTGCGTCAAGAAGTAGAAAGCCTATCTACTTCACTTGTCTGCGTCCAGACGCATGAACTCCAGACGCACATCAACCAAGATTCGGAGACGCAGATATATGTTTCCATGACAAGTGCGTCAAGACGCACCAATTTATGCGTCTAGACGCAGAGGCGCAGTTAAAAACGCATGTATGGAAACTAAGCTAAAGTCGTCTCAAAAGTTCCTTCTTCTCCACCGCGAGTAACCACTCGACACCCTGGTCATTCGCCGGTTGTGGCGGTTGTTTTCTAGGCTTGCTCATCGACGCTAGTAAAATTCATGGCTGCCGATCTCTCGATAGAAAATTTTCAAGTCGCCACACTGGGAATTTTTCAGTCTCCGTTATGCGACAAGATTTTTTACGGCTGAATTAGAAGCAAAGGGACATCATAAAAGTCATTTCAATAAAGAAAGTATAGAAAATAAGTATAACGAAGCATTTTTACCATCCTTATTTGAAAATGATAGTTTAAGTTTTTTCACTTAGAACAAACAATCTTATTGGCAAAACAAATTCTGACGTCACAAACTGCTCCATGCCGAGGAAATACTGTATTCTCGCAATACTGAGGTATGGTTAAAGGGGCATAGTGCCATAGCATATCGAAATGTCAGTCCTATTTATTTATCGCTCCAATAAAAAGGTTATGACATTCCTCTCGATCATAATTTTTAATATATTTGCGTTAAAAACAAAATAAAAATGCGAGGACTGTATATATCAGCTACGGCCGAGCCATATCTTCATCTGAAGATTCAGGTGAATCTGATGAAATACAACAGCAGTTGCTGTAACTGCTTTCGCATTCTTCCTCCAGTAATAATGCAATTATATTAAAATGTAAACACACTTCAACCAATAAAATATTCAAAATCAAATTATTCAGAAAAGAAAGTTTTATTTAAAAAATATTAAAGATAAATTTAGAAGTTTGAATTTGAACTAATATTCTTTTTATAATTTAAAAAAAAATTCAAATTAAGCCCTAAATATAACATTTAAAACAGTTGATTCTCAATCAAGGTAATGTGCATTTTAAATGTTATATTTAGGCCTTAATTTGAAAAATTTTTTAAAATTATAAAAAAAAATTTAGTTTACATTCAAAATTCTAAATTTATCTGTAGTATTTTTTAAAAAATCTGTCTTTTCTGGTTAATTTTATTTTGTATCTTTTAATGGTTGAAGTGTGTTTACATTTTATTATTAATATCTTTTTATTTCAACGTATTATCTGAAATAATGCAAGTAGTTTTCTTTTTTCCCTCGCGTCTCTTTTCTGAAGTTTTCTTTTTTCCTCGCGTCTCTTTTCAATGATAAGTTATTAGCTGAAGCAATGGCGACTTGTGACTGTTCAGCGGTGTTGAACCACAGCGTCTCGAAAATCACCGCGATCAGACGCGACCGCGTGTTGATCATACCACGTGACATGGCAATCGGACGGCCGTTACGCAGTTACTTTCTAGACGCAGCCTTTGTGTCATACATGACACACTTTTCGTTACTGGTAAGTATTCGATTAAATATGGGTGCGTTACGATGTCGAGAAAGCAGCGACATGCAGGCTGTCACTCGTTGATTCTTGTTGGATTCCGACCCATTTGCTCAACTTGTACGTCTTTCCTGTGCAGTTGACGTCTAACTGATACCGTCTGGCAAGTTCACCACATGTTAAACTGCCGTCTTCCTCTATGGCCGTTTTCAGCAGTTTAATATGTGGTCGACCACTGCGGGGTTCATCAGAAATGGCAAATTCTCTCGACCTGAATTTCTGGAACCAGTGTTTTGCGATGCGTTCATTCACAGCATCATCCCCAAACGCAAGACACATTCGGCGACTCGATGCTGCTGCTGACAAGCCCACCTTGAAGTCACAAAGCAAACAACACATAACCATCTCCTTAGATATCTCCATTTGTCTTCACTTCTGTGATTTCAAAGTATTTTAGAACGTGATTTTTGAAGTCTATTTTCCGTTATGGTATCGTTTAATTAAATTCATTTAATTTTATACATAAATTTAGCATTCCCTGTAAGATTGTTAAACAAACATTTTTTAGTCATTCATTTTAGTCTTGTCTTTTCTTTTAGCTTTAATGTTTTCCTTTTTTTCATTAAATTGTCGTCTGTTCGAGGGATGACAACTATCCAGAGTTGCTATTATCTGTTGTGATTCTGTTTGAACTATTGCTGCTACATTTAATAAATATTGCTTCTTTCTGTGCAAATTGATAAAATGATTAATAATAAATCAATCGAGCGATGAGAAGAAACCACAAATTCACAATAATCATTTTTAATGTCTCAGATGTACAGGGTGATTCAGTCAATTTCTGACTATTTCAGTACTATGATTTATTGACCCATTAATGTTTACAAACTTAGCATTTCAGTATGATATTTTAGGCAGTTCGGGGTTTTTATTCTCGTGGAAAAGTCTTGATGATATGCTCAATGTGGCCACCACGAACGTTTTGAACTGCTCGCAGCCGAATGGTGAAGTTGTTCATAACTCTATCCAGGATTTCTGCATCCACAAGGGTGCAGCAGTCGACGATGCTTTGTCGCAGCTGGTCTAGGGTTCTTGGTGCTGTAGTGAACACACTGTCTTTAAGGAACCCCCAGAGTTAAAAATCACATGGGTTTAGGTCAGGACTCGTAGGGGGCCAAAGAAAGCCGCTCCAGAATCGATCTGGAAACCTGTGTGAAATGACACGATTTCCGAATTTCTGATTGAGAAAGTCTAGCACTTCATTACTCGTGTGAGACCTAGCCCCATCCTATTGAAACCATTGATGTCGAAGCGGTATACGACAAAAGCAATCATCATAACCGACAAGAACCTAGGCCGTGATGATTTTGAACCAGGCCTGTGAGGACAATGAACCCAGGTCGGTTATGATTGGTTGCTTTTGTTTCGTGTTGACCTTCTTGTAATTGGTTTTTGATTGTTTAAATTTTGGTATTGGTTTATTTATGTTACAATTTTATTAGAAATATTTCTGTCTGTTAAATCAGTCACTGATGAAGGGAGCGTAGCCCCCGAAATGTACATTTGAGACATTAAAAATGATTTTTGTTGATTTGCGGTTTCTTCTCATCGCTCGATTTATCGTTGTGTCCACAGTTTCTTGGCGAATTCTTCTTCTAGTGATTAATAATACTAATCATAGTATGGCGTTTAGGATGCATACTGTTACAGTTTTGGCAGTCTGTAATTATGGCCCTAACAGATAGATGAATCATATTGTGTTTTAAGGGAATTTGTTAAGATTATTGTCTTCGGTGCAATTTTAAGCTTTTCTAGAAAGACGGGCATGGGCAGAGTTTTGTAATTAACTTGCTTTTTATGAAATGTGCTAGGTGATTATGGTTTGTGCAGCTTTAATGCGTTCTTTTAATTTCACGGTTTCAAAGATGGTAGCCTATATACGAGAAATTCCGAGAAAGACTATGAAAAAACAGAAGGAAAATATTTTCCATCATAAAAGCATGGTATTTGCACGAATGTACATTTCGATGAGAAGGTCATCTTCATCAGTGTGATACTGAGAAAAATATCTATAAAATAAATATACCAATAAATCGTACCTAAAATATACTCTTGCCAGTTCGGTGGCAAAAGAGCTGTGGTGCAGGTTTTAGTGGTCTTGAGATGTTCGAATTTCGCTGCGACATGGATGTTTGTGTTTGTCCTCTACTAATTATGCGGAAGGCAATGGAAAACCGCCGCATTAATTATTCCTTGTTTAGCAGTAATGTAACCTACTAGTGAACAGCTCCGAATTGGAGAAAACGCATTTTTTTAAACTTTAAAACAAATATTTATCCTCCGTTTCACGCTGATGAAGGCGATTTTGTCATGGACATGTACATTCGTTCAAGCACTATATTCAATTTTATGCGTAAAAGTGTTTTTGAAATACCAATAATATGAGACCAGAACGACTTCTAAAAAGATAAAACTAATATTTCAAAAATAAAAACAATAGAAATTAAAAATTATCATCTACCTTATTCGCGCGAATTTAAAAAATTACATAAGCTTAGAACCGAGTAAGTGGCGACGAAAAAAGAAAAATAATTGATACTAAAATTACAATAAAGCGTCCCCTCGGGTAACGCCAAAAAGTTAAATAAAGCAGTACTTGGTAATAAGTTCCCAGCACAAAATCAGCTGGCTATACTTGATGAAGACGCATCCTCATAAAAAAACTAAACCGCCCAATGGGACTCAAGAAGAAAGTTATTACATCAGGTTGTGATACTTGGCAAGTTCCAACGATGACATGTGGATAATGGTCCAAGTCAGCACGGGAACAATACCCAAAATTCAACAATCCATAGAAATTCATTTCTTTGACGAAACTCCGTAGGAGACAGGCATAGATGATAAGAAAAGAAATCAAAATAATTGGAGTGAAATTCTCTCACTCTGTCATCTTAACGTTTTCGAGGCCATTTTGGCACTTATCTTCAGAGAATAAAGACAAATTCAAATCAAACAACCTGACAACTAAACGTGTTTTTCTTTTGTCTTTTTTTCGGATGGTGATCAACGTTGGTAGTCCAATTTTGGTGCAATAATCTATTGAAAGAGGAGTTATTTAAAGAGAAAATGCTACGTGTAGGTATGATTTTGGCGAATTCTAGTTTAAGTCCAGGCTTTCGAAGTCGAAGACCATATTGTGTAGCGTAATCAACTGCGGGCATAACTTTGCTTTTAATCACTGTTATAAGTTCACGAACGGGTTAAAGTTTTCTTTAATTTGTTCATTAAAAAGATTAGTCTACCCAGGAGTGCGATAAGGGATTCAATGCGTGGATGGAAATTAAGTCTCGTATCACTTACGATTCCGAAGATTTTATGAGTGTTAATCTGGTGAGTTTTGTCACGGGACATAACCTTAATGGAGGTCTTATCTTGGTTTAATACCATAATTCGCTCTAAGTAGAGTTCGTTTAAGGTGTTGATGTCAGATTGTATCTCTTTTGAAGGTAGTTCGCGATCGGGAGTCTTATAGGACTTCGCCAGAAAATTGTCATCAATATAGGATAATAGTATGGTCATATTAAAATTTAAACAAATAATTTGCTTCTGGCAAGAGCATAAAGGATGACGCTGACACATGAACCCTGCCTAGCGCTATGGTCAGAGCTGGTCGAGATACTAGTGAATCAAATTGAGATTCTGGATGCGGGGTTTTTGAATTAATTCCGAATAATTATACGAATTTATTTTTCTAAAATCTGGCAGCTATCCATTAGTGTTTCTTTTTTTATTTCTATTCGTTCATTGGAGGATTAAGAAAATAGGCTTAGTTTTGATTTTAATCTTTTACTGTTATTATGGCTCGAACGAAAACTGAGCGATTATAAGCTGTACGAATCGGCGATGGGTCTGTTAAAGAATCATACAGAGAAGGTAAAAATGATTCCTAGGAATTTATAGGCTTTCAGGCTATTTATGTTGCATTCTCATTAGCAATCGTGGTTCACATCATTTAAAATGGAAGAGTCTCTTTTGGGGAATACGAAACTGGAAATCTCGATTAATTCGTCGAACGTATCTCATATTCCAAAACCGCGTAGGCTTTATTTTCAGTAAGTGCAAATTAAGCCATTATTATATCCTGGGATACGGGAACGAAGCGATTGGCAAACAGATGTTGGCGAAGAGCAGCGTATACGTGCAATGTCCCCAGGAGCCTCTGTTTACCAATGAAAAGTCAGGGAGACTACCACACGTTTCTTTCCTTCTGGCAAGGTAAATAGGATGTTTCTCATATCAACGGTTCCTTCTTTATGTTTATTTGGGTCGTTTTTTGCAAATAACGAGCTTTTTGTTTATGATTCTGCGCATGTGCGAGCAGCGTCTTGGCATCTGGAGAACATCACCAGCCCGACATTTCGCTCTTGGAAAAACGTTAAAGGCGACACCAAGGCGGCAACTGTTCCTTTAAAACAGTTTTTACGATTTACTGTTTAAAGGAAAAATAATAATAATAATAATAATAATAATAATAATAATAATAATAATAA
>JAHWFO010013886.1:1118318-1230732 GCA_023313115.1 Rhysida immarginata
AATAATAATAATAATAATAATAATAATAATAATAATAATAATAATAATAATAATAATAAATTGAATCGAGTTTCTTTGTTTTCATAATTGGAATCATTTATTTTGAAATGTGAATTCTCGTTTATCCAAGCTAATGATATCCATTTCCAATTGCACACGCTTGAATGAAAATATCTGAATAAGCAATAAATTTCATCGCCATCATTATTAGTCACGTGTTTTGTATTTCTTCGTTGTCTGTTCTCCTCTCGAATTTATTTTCATTTATTTTTTGTTCGTAAACATTAATAAATGGAATGCAGGACTCGTTGTTCAGTTTAGCAGACGTTGTTCAAAATGATCAAAATTGTTATCGGGCAATTTTGAAATGACTCCCAGCAATTTTTGTAACATTTCTATGTATCGCAAGCAGAAATATTATATACAACTCCCCGTTTTTATTTCTGTCATTGTTCCCCTTTATCAGTCGATTGCAAATTAATTAACTCTGCATCATTTGCGAGGGGCGATCATTAAATCTTGAGAACCCAAAGCCACAAAGAGAAAAGTTTTCAGGAGAGCATGTTGAAAGTTTAAAATAATGCATGAATGTAAATAATTTTACGTTATCAACGTTTAATTCTTTTATGTGTTGAGTAAATCATAGAATATTTACTCTTATATGTAGGAATGACATCGTCCAAAAATATGCATTTTTGTTAAAAGCGTGGCTTTGGACTGTCTCCTTTCTACCCATTTAGTTTTTAGATAATACATGTACTTTTTTCAAGTTATCCGGAAATTTACTGAAAATTTGGTTTCTTTTTTTCATTTTTCCAAGATCAATTTTCTGAATTGACCATCATGTTGGCGAGAGAATATAAATTTCGTTACGATATAAACGACAAATTATAATATTTATAATATTTCTAATTTTTTTGGGGTTTTAACTCGTATTATGGAAATTTTGGCGCCGATCAACAATTTTCTTTATTAGAACTTTTTTTTCGGCCAACGACTCATTTAAGAGTGGTGGCCTATGTATTCGTTTTACCCAACTCAAATTTATTTTTCTCTGAAATCGACTTAAATACTCATGATTTAAGGCCCCGACACTGAAAAGTCACCTGACCATCTTGGTCCAAGCAACTATGTAACCTTCATTCTTTACAACAAACGAAAATATACTGGTTATTAAAATCCAAGATGGAAACAATGAAGGTTACATTGTTGCCTAGTCTAAGATGGTTAGATGACTTTTCAGTACCGGACAACGCAACACCACCTCTATCGTAACCACCGAGAGAGAAGGCCTCTGCGATGAAAAGTAATACATTGTTATCATAGTTAGGGCAAATTTATGGCTTATTATTGGTAGAAATACAAATAACAATGCCCTATTTATGGTGATGTAACAATGTATTACGTTTCATCGCAGAGGCCTTCTCTCTCGGTGGTTACACCCAACACCTCCTATAGAGAAGGCCTGCGGACAAAAGGTGACTTTTTCGCTTCCAGGCCTTGTGATCTCGTTGGCCTCGTTGTTATACTTTTCATCGCAGAGGCCTTCTCTCTCGGTGGTTACGACTAGGTGATGTAACAATATGTGATTTTTCCGTGAGCAGGCTTTCTCTCTAGGCGGTATTGGACAACGTCTCCTATAAAGAGCAATTGAGCAATCGTGCATCGACAAAGCGTTCGTTCCGTGCCAAAGCCTCCTATAAAGAAAGCCTCGGCACTGAAACGTCATACATTGTTACATCATCATACTTCGTCCTTTGTTAACCGCATATCTACCAATAATAGAGAGGTTAAGCACCACGTAAACGTGAACGTGACGCGAACGCGTGTGACGTTTCCAATCTGAAATGACGTAGCATTTTCATTGTTTTCAGTTGTTAACAATGAAAAACCTACATTATTTCTGATTGGAAACGTCACACGCGTTCGCGTCACGTTCGCGTTTACGTGGTGCTTAACCTCTCTATCATAGGGTACATTGTATTGGGTAGCGATTATTCTTCTGTGACGCAATACAACGTACCCATAGTCTTTTAATCCCCTGGTCTGTGCACAGCATTGTTTTAGTCCAACAATTGGATTGCTGTATTTACTGAAAAGTCGTTTTTTGCCCCCTCTCTTGAATGAATTTGGCTACAGCTCAAACATAACAATGCATTTTAACGATCGCACAACGTAACAAAACTGTCAGATAATGTTACGTTTTGTTGCTGAACACGTAATAGTAGCTGACAGTTTTGTTACGTTGTGCGATCGTTAAAATGCATTGTCATGTTTGAGCTGTAGCCAAATTCATTCAAGAGAGGGGGGCAAAAAGCGACTTTTCAGTAAATAGAGCTTTTACAGCACGTGACCATATAATGCACTATGGGTTTGGATCATTGTTAGCAGGTCAGCCATGTTGAATAACAAAAACTCTTTCGCACGCTATTCGCTATGGCAAGGTCAGCGTATTATACGAATCTTCCAAACAACAATACTCAACAACAATGCTTAACCGATTTCTTGAGTGAATGCGATGATTGGGAAAAGCGAAACTAGAGAGTAACGGCTTTTTTGTGATCCAGTATGGCGCGAAGCCAACGAAAAAGACAGGCCTCGAAGCGGAAAAGTCACCTTCATTGTTTTCAACAATCGGAAAAACACTCATTGTTTACATCCAAGATGGAGACAATGAAGATTGGATTGTTGTTCGGACCCAGATGATCTTTCTCGTTGGCCTCGGTATGGCGGCATTGACGTCATGATGACGCGTAGTGAAAAAGCCCTGTACAGCAACCCAATTGTTGGACTAAAACAATGGAATTCAATGTCTATGCACAGACAACACCACCTAGACAGAAGGCCTGCGCACAGAAATGTCATACATTGTTACATCATCATCAAACGGCCAAATTTAGGGCTTATTATTGGTAGAAATACGATTAACAATAGCCGCTTTTGTGTGATGTAACAATGTATGACGTTTCTGTGCGCAGGCCTTCTGTCTAGGTGGTGTTGGCACAGACCAGGGGATAAAAAGACTATGGACGAGATCAAAAATGCAAACACCGAGTTGAGTTGGTGAAGCAATGATTGTTGCTCGATTCTTAACATATTGTTGACTATCGTAGCAACAATGATTTTCTTCACTAACTCAACTCAGTATTAGCATTTTTGACCTCGCCCTTTATCTCAATTAACGTCTAAATCACGGTCTATTGCTATTCATGGTCATCGAGCTCCATTGTTAAAATGAAGCTAAAGTGTCTAGCTCCCGGTAGGGCGGGAACTCTATTGAAGAGTGGCGCTGCATGTACAATCTGCCCAACTGCGCCTGCAGCGCCACCCTATCGGCAGACAGAAACTTTACTTTCGTATTCAGTTTCAATGAAAATCACTATTGCGGTCGGGAATAGTGCGATCTGTGCGGCACCTGGCGCGATCTGTTTTCCTTAGCTTCTCGAAACAATGGAAAATGGCCGAAGCTCGATGACCATGAATATCTATAGACCATGGTAAATACCAATGAACTTCAGCTAAATAGCGCGTACAAGTGAAACGATCCTAATAGTTTATGACCTTCATTATCTGTAACTACCTCAGACTCATCATTAAAGTTTTTGATGGCTGCCGGCTTCATGGAATACAAGTCATTATTGGCACATTATTTCGTACTGCTTGGCTTAATACGGGGCTCGTCATTACGGCTGTTTCAGTTCTAAGACATATCCTATGCCTGTCCCCCCCCCCCCCCTCATCAATCTCCTCCTGACTCTTTTCTTTATGATCTACAACATCCTGCGACTGGCCACTGTCTGAGTCACACCAGCTGAGAACTTTGCATCTGTTGTTGCAGCAAAATACACTTCCGTTGCGTCACTCCCTTCCCGCAGGTCCAGCCGGCGGTCGACCCGACAATAATGAGGAGGCCGAGAATTCGAAAGTCTCGGATCATTGGTCGTTGCCATGGGAAGGCAAAAGAAAAGGGTCCCAGTGCGATTTATTGTTTCCCCCCTTTTTCCGCTATACAGAGAGAAGCCTGGCTGAGAGAGAGAAAGGTTTTATCCCCCTTGTAAGCACCCCCTGTCATCCGCCTTGCATTCCAATTATTTCACCCCCAAAACTCTCTCTCTCTCTCTCTCTCTCTCTCCTGTGTGGCTACTTTTCTTTTGTCCTCCTCCAGGTCTTTGTTCTCTGAGGGCTTCCTTTGTCCCATTTCACCCTTTTTACGCCCCCCTCCCTCGCTCATCTTTTAGCCAGGGAAAAGTACACGTGCCTTGCTTCCTGCATTAGAAACGGGATTATCTGCTTCCTCCGTTGCCATCCTGAATCCCTTTCTGTTTAGATTTATTTAGGGATCATCTGCTCTCCGATGGAAACATTCCGGCCTTGCTTCATGTAAATCCCTAAGCCAAATAAACTTTCATTTCCTAAGAAAATAACGAACTCGTCGTTCTCCCTCATTTTTTGCTGGTCTCTTTTTAATTTAATATTCAATGGGAGAGCAACCAAAAAAACAACATAAAATGAAAGGTGGGAACTCGACTGAAGCTTATTTAAACAAGCATATCGGAAAGACTCGCTTAATCGTATGCATTTCTAAAAATATATTTTATCTTAAATGCAAGTTCTTACTTCTTCAGATTTCTCACATTTTTTTTTAATTACAAACGAGTAAGAGTACAGGGATCCCGCCAAAATTCCCACCGACAAAAGCCCAACCTACAAAACCTCTAGAATAAAAGCACAAAGAAAGACACAACCCCCAAATAAAGGTTCAATTTTTATATAATTTTTTAATAGATTTTAAATCGTTTATATCGAATTATCTGAAAAATAAAAAAATAGAACTCTATTGAAATTTTTTTCTTTTTTTTAGGGAGGGGAGGGGGTGTCTTTTTAAAACTCCCCCCCCCCCAAGATTAATTTACCCAATTAATTACTTGGGTTTTGTACTGTTCCTAATGTACGAATAATACCCGTAATAAGAACAAATAGCTAGAATTATAAACTTAATTCAGTAAATTAATCTTACATAGCATTTTTTTAAAAGACCCTCCCAATATGAGAAAAACTGTCAGTAATTATTCAGATAATTCGATAAAAACGATCTAAAAACAATAAATTAAAACAGTTTACAGTTTTTAATTTATTTTGGTGTTATAATTGCTCGTTCTTATTACCAGAAATTTGGTACCGGTCAACATTTTTGTTCCCTAACAGTTAAGTGCTCAAAAATTTCGTTGATTTGAATATAAACATTTACAAACGTATTGTTACGTAGCAGTTATGTTAATAAAGTCTCAGTAATACGAAATTTATTGGCATACTTTTTAACATGGAATGCAAAAAGTATACTAACAAACTTTTTACTACTGAGAATCTACACTACGTGGCCAAATTATTATGACCACCCCCTTAATATATTCTCAATTAGGCAATATTCTCAATATATGTAAATTAGGCAATATATTCTCAAATTTAATTGACATTAACTTTTTAAATTATAATGAATTTAAAGTTATAATTTATGAACATGTAAACTATTTTGATATTAATGATGCTTATTTTTTGTTTTGATGTTTCAATTTTTGTTCTTATATTTGATTTTTGATGTTTTCAATTGTTTGTTCTTATTTTTGTTTTCCTGTAAGCTGTCATTGGGCATTTCTAGCCTGTTGCTTGCAATAAATAAATAAATAAATAAATAAATAAATAAAATAAATAAATAAATAAATAAATATAGTGTTGGGCCACCTTTCGCTCTTATTACTGCTTGCATTCTTCAGGGCATGGATTCTATGAGATGTTGGTAGGTTGTAGGAGGAATTTGAGACCAACTCTGAAGAAGTGCACCTTCCAATTCCTTGCAGATTTGACGGTGCTGTATCCCGCTGCCTGATGGCCCGTTCGATCTCATCCCATAAATTCTCAATGAGATTGAGATCTGGCGATTGTGCAGGCCAACGAAGCAAGGTAAATTCTCCGGCATGTTCTTCGAACCATCTGAGGACGATGCTAGCCTTACGACAAGGAGCATTGTCCTGCTGGAAGTATCCATCCCCGTCAGAGTACACCATTAACATAACGGGATGTACGTGATCTGCGACAATACTTAAATAATCTTGGACACGCACACGTCCGTGCAGAGGAATCAAAGGACCCAAACAATGCCAAGAAAACATCCCTCAAACCATAATACTGCCGCCACCAGCTTGAAATGTTGTGGCGATGCAGGTGGGGTCCATGCTTTCGTGTTGTTTTCTCCATATTCTAACCCTGCCATCTGCATGATGCATTTGAAATCGTGACTCATCGGACCACATGACCCTTTTCCAGTCATCTACTGTCCAATCCTTGTGCTCCTTGGCGAACTGGAGACGTCTGCTCTTGTTCAAGGCTGACAGTAGAGGCTTTCGAACTGGTCGTCGGCTTCCATAGCCTAAACGGTGTAATGAGCGGCGAACAGTTCGTTCAGAGGCGGTCACAGTTTGTCCTTGATTAAGGTTTGCCGCTATTTGACGCACTATTGCTCTTCTGTCGCCCTGGACAAGTCTGGCCAATCTCCTTTCAGCTCGAGCATTGAGGAGCCTGTGACGGCCACACGCTTGACGTTGAGAGCCGGTGTTTTGCTTGGTAGTCCACTCTCTGTAAACATTAATGACTGCTGCTCTTGAACACTTCACAAGTTCAGCTGTTTTGCTGATACTGGTTCCGACACTGCGCGCGCCGATGATCATCCCGCGTTCAAACTCAGTTAAATCACGTTTTTTGCCCATATCGTCGCAAAACACACAGTGCAACTGATGGTTCACCTCACCTGCATTCCCTTTTTATAGCTATCTAGCCCTCTAGCGGCAGCGTTGTGACGCAATAGCTCATTTGCCTAAAACTGTCAGGTGGTCATAATAATTTGGCCACTCGGTGTATATTCCTATTACTAGCAGAGGACCCGGCGTTGCCCGGAATAATTACACTTGTAGGTAAGCAGAACAATTTCAAGAAGTAAAATTATAAATCCAAATTGGTAAAATAATTACTCAACCAATACAACACAGAGCGAAGGGACTATCCATTCTACGAAAAATCCGAAAAGCAGGAACTCTAGATGATATACCGGGACTTTATTTCTTGACTTGCCTCAGACTAAAACAATGTTCATCTTCACCACCGGAGAATATCACTGGATACTTTGGACCCATCTTTCTTTTAAAGATGAAAAATAGGAAAGAAAATTCCGCAGCCTGGATTCGAACCAGGAACCTTTGGATTCAAAATGTTTTGGTGCACAGGTAAACTTTTGGGGCAGCAGTTATGTGGAGACAGAGTCTGTGCATGCGTATTGAAAAATATTGGATTTTTGAAATACTAAATGCGGATTCTTAAAGACCATTAAAAAGTAGAATAGGAATGTCTGTAAGACCCACTCTCAATCTTTTTGTCTTCATCGATAAAATTGGGTTCAAAACTTTAAAAGTTCCACACTTTCAGAGCCTCTATCTCCTAAACGGTTGGATCAATTGAAAAAACAGCAAGAATAAAACATTTATCCAATATTGTGTACATTCTCAATATACCATTAAATATAGGGATTCCTGTTTAAGATTTCAAAGTTACCCTCTTCCCCCAGCCCCCCTCACAAGGGGGTGGGGTAATTTTTTGATTGATGAATTTCCCCCGCGAAATAATTCACTTTTGATTTTGGACATTTTTTCGTACAATGCTTAGTTTCTGGGATATTCAGTTGTCTCAAGATAAATGCCTCACCCTGTATATAGATATACAAGCAGAGGACCTTGTATGTAGATAAACAGAACAATCTCAAAAAGTTAAATTATAACTCCCAATTGGTTAAATAATAACTCAATCAATGCAACACAGAGTGAAAGGACTATCTATTCTATGAAAAATCCAAAAAAAAAAAGGAATTCTAGGTGATATACCGCAAACTAGTCTTCCTAGGCAGTTGTTATTTTCCAAGCCTGTGGGTAAGAGACCAAGGGGTCGCCTAGAACCAGGTGGCTAGACTACATGGAGAATCTGGGTTCGCGTCGCTTGGATATTACTAGGGAGGACATGCGCCTGATGGCGGAAGATCGCGATCGCTAGAGATCCTCCATAGGGCTGCTGCCCCCGCGACCCTAACGGATAAGCGGGTTTGAAAAGTAAGTAAGTAAGTAAGTTTACCGGGAAAGTATTTAAACTCTTCTTGACTTGCCTCAGATTAAAACAATGTCCATCTTCACCACCAGGGAACATCACTGGATACTCTAGATCCAAGTTTTTCTTTCCGTTGACGTAGAAGCTCGTACACCCTCTTGCTCTATTCGAAACTCCCGTTGTTCAGATGTTTCCATTGCCCGTATAGCCTTTTCTGTTTTAGCTACAGAGTTTCTCTGACCAATACTCGTTCTTTCTCTTTCCTTTCCAGGCACATAAATTTTTTTGCCCGTCGTCTGGGAGCTCAAGGGAAACACGTGTGACTCCTTTGCCTCGCTAAAATTATATAAAAATATAATGAACTAACCTTCAAAATACTTGGAATACTTGAATAGAGATGGAAGGAACGAAACCACTTGTCCACAAAACGAAATTTTATATACCATAGACATAAAATTGCACATTTGTTCTCAATAGACGCTGCCTTATGCCCGTTACTACATCATCATTTTATGCTCATTATTAATAATTCTTGGAAACGAATGTTCAATCATCGCATTATCAGTATTTCAGTTTCCAAAATATTCACATTCACACAGAATATAGTCAAAATGTACGAGGGCATATTGAAAAGTAATGCATCCATGGCTGTAACTTTTTTATTTTTTAACCGATTTTCAAAATTCTTTTTGTATCTGATACTTACATTTGTCCTCTATGTAATGCACTATTCACTTTTCGACATAGTCCCCATTCCTTTCCACGCATTACACCAACGCGTGGACTAGTTGTGTGAACCCGTCGGAGAGGAATTCCGGGGTTGTCGTCGACACGAGGATTGAATGGCAGCTTTGGATCCTCTTCTGCAGCACGATAACGCCCGTCCGCACATGTTCGCCACACATCAGAGGGGGTTGCAGCGCCTACAGTGCAAAGATGAAAAACTGCAGTTCAAAAATGAAAGACTTTGCACCTTGCGACTTTCACCACTTCCCAAAGAGGAAAGAGCACCTTAAGGGACATCAAGTTGCGTTCTGACGACGGACTCTTTGTTTTTTTGATTAAATTTTGCAATATATTAAAAATAAACATATGAAAACGCTTAGAATTAATACAGTAAAAATTCATAATGAAAATTCGAAAAAAAATTTTTTTAAATGCCTACAATGGATGGACCTCTCACTGCTAGCCTAAATAATTTCTTAGTCACGTAATCTTACTTTAGATGTACACTTGATGTTCTTGCAATTCTCACTCTACTCTTGATGTCTTGAAGCAAAACTTGGCCATTCCTCACTTTGTGTAGTCTAGCGGTCGCCGATTCTTTTATTGATATGCTCACCATTTGCTCAATACGGTGCTAAAGGGTGAAATATGTTTTGTTGGTTCATTCAAAGTGTTTGTGAATTGCGTGTTGATACCATTGTAGATAACTATTGTTGTACACTCTTTGCCTTCCATTGTTGGTCTTGATATATTTCTTATTAATATGCCCTGCCATCATTATGAATGTCGATTTATTATCGATAATTATTATTTTTTTCGTAATCTCATGCTTTGAAGGTGAAGTATGTAAAATTTCATCAAGATCGGAATAAAACTCTAGATTTGTATTAAATATATACCCACAAACCCACATTCTCAGTGTCAATGTTTGGGCAAGATTATTGGCGACCACCTGTATGGACCATTTGTTCTTCCAGAATGCCTGAACGAACAGACGTATCTGGAATTCCTGCAAAACAATCTCCTGTTTTGCTTGAGAATGTGCTATTGACACAATTGTTGTCACAGCAATGTCGTATTCAGTGTAATGCACAACGATATGAAATGCGTAGATCGCTTATGTGGCCGCCATCTTTGGGGCAATTTGAAGGCGGCGAAAAGTGGAACTAATCTCTATTGTTAGTGTAGGCGCCATTACTATGGTTGGCAGAACAATATCGCCAGCCAAAGCGCCATTACTATATATCCGCTTTGTCGCCAGCTGAGAAAGCACCCCCCTCCCCGCCAACATCGTGCTCGTAGTCTGAAATTTCTTAAGCGACCAATCCCAAATTTAGATGCTTTTTAATAAATGCGGTATATAATTTCATAAATACCTCTAAACAATCATTCTGGTATCACTGAAACGACGGTAACATGATTGAATATCGACATATTTTATGTATCAACCACGATATAAAAGATGGTCAGGATTTTTACATGAGAAAAACATTTTAAGACGCAGAAAGATAAAACACACCTGTGAAAGGTCAGTGGTGAACCTTTAATATATCTATTACTACAATTTTAAGCTGGACAAGAAATCGGCATTGAGTTTTACTGTGTTTGTCTACGCAAACTTCAAACGGAAACATACGATGAAGGCCATTTTTTGCCAACCAAAGCAATGGCCGACAGGCTTTCAAATGGGGACGCGTTGGTGGCGCTGAAAGCAGCTCATGAGCGATCTACTCATTTCATATCGTTAGTAATGCATAATTGGTCTATTAAAGATAAACCGTGCAATTCCTGATATATGTTCATATGACATTTTTTGCTCCTTTTCTGGCCAGGAATCACCCCCTAAAGCTTGTTCCTATTGTTTTAGTTCACCCTGTATGATGTCGACATTGCAGACAAATCATCATCGCAATCGTAGAAAAGTAAATTTAAGAATTTTTTTTTTGAAATTTGATATTTGAGCCTGGTCCGGGATAGAGAGAGCTAAGTGCAAGTCTGGTCGCTATCGAAGGAGGCTCCCGCTGAGGACATGTATGCTTGTGGAATGTATACCCCTTTACTAAGAATCTTGGAAGACCAGTAGTTGATCCGTGCTAGGTTAAATTTCAAATAGATCCAATGGTTATATAACATCCTCGACACCGAAATGGTAAAATAGGAATAGAAGAGAGATTGAAATTGGAAAATTTAAATTTTTAAAATTTTTAAATTTTTTCAATACGGAAGCGTTGGCCTTCACTATTAGGATTAGCGATTGTTAACAAATTTAACGAGTAATAAGAATGAGCAACAGAATTAAAGCACCAACATGAATTGTAAGTATTTTAAACTATTTTAATTTGTCGTTTATATTTATATATATATATAATCTAACAGATAAGTCATGAGAATCGCTCCTCCTGCAATGGATCACGTGGTCATGAAATTGACTAACTTCATCAGCCAATCAGCGGCTGCCTCAGCCTCGTTGCACAGATCTTTTATTTATCTAAAATATTTCCTACTTAAGGTGCGCTTTGTTCAAAATGTAAAACAAAAAAAAATTACCATTCTTCTGAAGAAAATTAATTTCGCATTAATTGCATAAAAGGTCCTTTTAATAACCATCAATTTAACAATAATTCATTTAACAGCAACCTCAATACGAAGTTAAAGTTTACTCCAGCTTGTTTCCATGTAACGCAGTTATTGACAGCTCTCTTGATTCACTCGTTGGAGTACAGGGTGAATTAAAAGTCACTGGACAAAGCTGTATTTAGGAAATGGTGTGTAAAATGAACGATGCGACTATCCCTGCAAGGGCAGTTTTGGAGTTTGGCCATCATTTTAAAATCCGCCATTTTGGATCAAGGTTCATTTTCTTAAATGGGAAGGGGCTCATGTAGCATATCACATAACACTAGTTTTTTCTCAGTAGTTCATTCCAGTGGTTCATATTGTGGTTCACAAGTTACGAGGCGCATCCAGAAAGTAAGTTTCCCTATTTTAAAAAAAAAAAGAATTCACACTTACAGAATTCACAATTTATAATTCACAATTTATAATTCACAATTCACAATTTATTGGCAACAAGTACAGCATTGTTTCAGCTATTTTTCAACATAGCCACCACCAGAATTGAGACACCTGTCGTATCGTGGGATCAACTTTTGTATCCCCCTGTCGTAGAACTCTCCCGCCTGTGAATGGAACCAGCGTGTGACAGACGTCTTCAGCTCTTCGTCGTTGCCAAAACGCTCACCGGAGGACAGGAATTTCTTGAGGTGCAAGAAAACGTGAAAATCGCTGGGAGCAAGATCAGGGCTCCATCACGCGCTGCCGCACAAGCTCAACAAGATCATCATTGATGAGGGATGGTCGCCCACTGCGCTCTTCATCATGGACACTTTGACGACCTTCGGAAAACTGCCTACACCAGCGACGCACCATCTGCTTACTCATGATGTTCGGCCCATAGACCTGACAGAGCTAACGATGAATTTCAATTGGCGCAATGCTTCGTGCATTCAAGAACTTTATCACTGAACGAACCTCGCAGGCGGCGGGAGAAGAAATAAGAGCTTCCGTTTCGGACCATTGCTATCACGCTACTGGCACGAGGCGGGACCTGTCCGGCTGGCATATGATTGATACGTCATAGATCTGTTACGCATGCGCAATTGACACGGCTAATTACGTTTACTTTAAACTGGAAAGCATCGGGAAACTTACTTTCTGGATGCGCCTCGTATTAACAAAACCATTGACACTATACTATTGTCTGTTGCAGATAATTGGAGATGGCACTAATGAAGAAGGGACGGATTGAGCTAATCCTGATGCCCCTACTGTACTATTGCTGTTGATTTCAATGCCAGGCACCCCAAAAGAGAAGCAATCGTGCAAAATACCGCTGCATATGTTATATCATATATCAGAGGTACTGGAACTGTTGAACATAAAGCTCGAATAGGCCGGCCAAAAACATCAACCGATGAGGCAACCGCAACAGTGGTGTTGGGCAGCATTTGCAAAGAGTCCACAAAGCAGCACAAGACGGCTTGCAGCTGAGTGTGAACTCAGCCAATCATGCATAGCACGGTTTTTCCAAGTTTGTTTTGTTTTTTATTTGCCAGCAGGGTGGTGCATCACCACACTATATACATCATGTCCGTCAGTGGATGGATGGACAATTACCTGTTCACTGGGGCAACTTGAAACAAGTGTATGCTGTGAAAATTCATAGTAAACTTCACCTTCAGCAACGCACCCCACAGGCATGAGACTGTGACAGCATTACCCCCTACGTTATTGTGCGCGTGGATAATGAATGGAGCAGGGACTTTACACTGAACTTATCTTTTAGCTGCTGCAACCCAGTTTTCGCTGTGTATTTTTGTTTGGAAAGTGTCAATGTTTTTGTTAATAACTTGTGAACCACAACAGATAACTGAAATCCGATTTTCATAGTTATCTTTCTTGATGGAATGCCATTGTTATTATACGGCAATTATAGAAAGCTTTTATTTGACCCCTTTACTAACTTTTACTAACATCTAGCGAATTTTGCTGATAAATTTTATACATTTTTTTAAAATTAAATAAAAGCCACCACTCCAGCTGTAATCGTTTTGAAGTTATTCACGTTTGAAATACCGCGTTAAGCTAAAACCCATAGAGTGGATATATCTGTTCATTCCTGTCACGAATCAATTAATAGCGTTTCTTACTTGAATGAATCGAATTTGTTTCACTGTTATCTTCATTATACGTTATCAATTTTCAATTAATACTATTTACAAGCATCATATTATAGTAATTTATTGGCCTTTGTTTTCGTTTCAGAAATTCAAATTTTTTTTTTTGCTGAAATCGACTTAAAAACTCATGATTCGTAGAGATATGTTGAAATTTTGAATAAAAAATTTTCTGACTGTACGTATGTGACCAATTTTGTTTAGGAGATAGAGGCCCTGAAAGAGTTGAACTTTTAAAGTTTTGAACCCAATCTTATCGATGAAGACAAAGAGATAGAGAGTGGGTCTTGCAGACATTCTTATTCTACATTTTAATGGTCTTTAAGAATCCGAAGTCAGAATTTCAAAAATTCAAAATTTTTTAGTGCACAAGTAAACTTTTGGGGGCAGCTGTCCTATGGAGTCAATGCGTGTGTATTGAAAAATATTGGATTTTTGAAATTCTGACTTGGGATTCTTAAAGACCATTAAAAAGTAGAATACGAATGTCTGTAAAACCTACTCTCTATCTCTTTTTCTTCATCGACAAGACTAGGTTCAAAACTTTAAAAGTTGAACACTTTCAGGGCCTCTATCACCTAAACGGTTGGATCAATTGAAAAAACACCAAGAATAAAACATTTCTCGAATATTGTGTACAATCTGACTGTACCATTAAAAATAGGGGTTCCTAATTAAGATTTCAAAGTTACTCCCTCCCCCAGCCCATCGCATAAGGATATATTTTGTGATATATTTTGTTTCGAGAAGGACTTGAAGCACCCACGTAACAGAAGGTGATCTCTTAGCTTCATCACTTTCATCAGTCCTGTGTGAAAGATTTCATGTCAAGATTTTAATCATTGTAGAACAAATTTAAAACTATTCAAAAATATGGTGTTATAAATTACAGGAGAGCAGGCGTTTTTGCAATTTTTTGAAATGTAACTCTTTAACGAATATGAACCTATACTGACAGACTGGTCTAGCTATAGACGACTGATCGTCGCTGACATCAATGATATTTGTATTGTTAAAGTTTTGTACAATGAGATCATTATTAGGAAGAGTTTACTCTGAGTGGCCAGATTATTATGACCACCTGATGTTTGTAGGCAAATTAGCTATGATTTCGCGCTGAAGTTGCTAAAGAGCCGGGCTAATGTAAATAGGCAAGCAGGTTGTTTACCACGACATTGGAAGTGATTTGTTTCAGAAGATTATAGGTAAACGACGCGATTTAGCAGCCTTTGATGATTGTTGGCGCTCGGAGCCATGGAGCTAATATCAGCAAAACGGCTGCATTCGTTAAATGTTCAAGAGCAGCTGCTGTTAAATTGTTACAGACTGGACTATCTGCCGGAAAACTGGGTCTGAACGTGCCAGTTGTGGCCATCAATGTTCGGGCAGAAAGGAGAGTGGCAAGACTGGTACAAGACAACAGAAAGGCAACAGCGCATCAAATTACTGCAGATCTTTATCAGGGATCCTCTCAAATGATTTCTGAAAGCACTGTTCGCCATACACTGCTTAGTATGGAATACGGGAGCCGAAGGCCAGTTCGAACACCTTTGCTATCTGCAGTTAACAAGATAAAACGTCTCCAATTCGCACAGGAACACAAGGATTGGACAGTTGAGCATCGGAATAAAGTCATGTGGTCTGATGAACCACGTTTTCAGTTGCATCATGCAGATAACAGAATGAAAATTTGACGGAAACTGCATGAAAGCATGGACCCCAAATGCATTTGTACAATCGCTCAAGCTCGTGGGGGCAGTCATGGTTTGGGGCATATTTTCCTGGCATAATATGGGTCCTTTAATTTGTGTAGAAAAAACGTCTGAATATCATACTTAAATACCTTTGCTGATCATGTTCATGCAATCATGTTGATGGTGTATCCAATGGAGATGGCTTCTTCCAACGTGACAATGCTGCATGAAACGCTACTCGTATTTTGCAGGAATAGTTTCAAGAACAAACAATTCCTGAATATTTTTTTTGCTACTGAATGTATGCTTTAACCCGTATGTTGATTGGCCAATTGAAAATTATAGTAAGGCGAAATTGTTGCGATCGCCACGAACGACGACGAACCTGGCTTAGGTGGCCCAGATAATGACCAAATCTCAACCCAACTGAGCATTTGTGGGAGAACGTTGAAAGAGCCATCAGACAGGTGGTTCCAAAACAACAAATTGCAGAGAAAGACATCGCCCGAAAGTCGAGTCTCACTGATAGAGACTGATGGGATTTGCAGCGGATTGTGGCCAGAAAGCACAAGACAACAGCATTCATGGTGTCAGATTCCTCGCATCACCTTTCAACATCTCGTGAATCGCCGCAGTATTGAAGGCAGAAGGTGGCCCAACGAAGTACTGATGGGGTGGTCATAATAATCTGGCCACTGAGTGTATATTCATCCTAAAGTGTCGATATCTGATGTGGAAATGTTGTATTTCAGTGCGATAATGATATATACACCAACAACTAGACCAGTCAGTGACAATATGGAGATGGATACTAATATTGCAATTATGACAGTTAGCATTTTCAATGTACCGTAGATGCTACATTAAATTTATACGCTCTTAGCTTTATGAAGAAACATTTTAATTTAGATTTCAAACCCATCGAATCACCTATTACATTGGGTGGCAGTACTATAAATTTGATGTTTGCGCGAAATATTGGTTCTTGTCTGTTGCCATTTCTAACATACTCCTCTTATCATTGAGCAGTGATTTGTAAGTTGGGAATGCCATAAAGGTTTGGTTAACAATTTATGATGAATTGCAAGTACATTTTTTGTATGAACATTTTATATCAGAGATTAATTTTTTAAAATTGTATTGCACAAAGTTTTTTTCTTATTCGCCATGTGGCCTCAAGACGTATTCTACGATTTAACTAGCAGCTGTGTCCCAACACAGCCCCGTAATTTTTTTTGATTCCGTATCATTATCTCGTGGTAGGCCTGTGCGAATGTACCATTCCGCCATACCAATTTATTTTTTCATTTTATTGTTCACTCATTTTTCAGTTATCTATGAAATCGGAAATCTAATTTTCGTCAAACGGTGTATCCGTTTTCTTTTTGAGAACAAATTCGTAATGCGATTGACATTGGCTTTTCATGTGCTTCCTGGATTATAAATTTCTCCTGCCACGATTAATGAAAAGATTGATGATAAATGATCACCTTTATCTCTGATTGTTTTTCATTTTCTTTCTTTCTTTTTTGTTGTGTGCGCTAAAAAAATAAAAGAACGAGACTTTTACGCAACAACAAGTTTCGTTCGTTTCTTCTCCTCGTTTAACCATCGTCATTCACCATTTCTGTATTTCACATAGTTTTTCATAAGAATAAAGTGATGCTATAGAAAAGAAGGAAACACATGAATAATTCCATTTGGCTGCACTTTCGAACTGCTTCGATTCGTCCGTAATGGAGCAATCCATTGGCAGCTGCTTCACGTTCACCATGGTCCCAAAAGCTTCTCTTTCGCTTGAAAAATTCAAGTCATAAAAGTGTTTTGCACCTTTAACGCTTGAAATAAAAGCACAGGCGAGGATTTTAAGAAGCACTTTGCACAAGAAACATATTTCTCCTGAACATGAGTTCAATTTTTATAATGAATCTGAGCGAGATATTACTCGTACAAACGATTGTTTAGAAAGGTTGATTAAGTACGCATAAAAAGTTATTTTAATTTTTTTGTTTGTTTTTTTTTATAACCGTATCTCAGTTTTTAATTCGGAAGTAAACAATATTTCAAATCTGATTGACGACGGAAAAATCGTTACCTTTTTACATTTCAATAGAGCGGGGCGTCAATGAAACTGTTCAGGGCGGATCGTCGTCTCGTTTTTTGCATTTGGCGTCATAACATCCGGTTGATTTGCATGAAAAGAATCGTTTTAATTATAACAACGTGAATGACAGGCGACGTCGAGTTAGTTTAATGACCCAGGATTATAAAGAGGTTGCTGGATTGATTTTTATTGTTTGTGTGGTAAAGTGTGTTCTTTACCATCTATAAATAAATCTTGATGGAGGATAATTAATATGTATAATTATTATTTAAAAACTCTTAGAGACCTCTTAAATAAATATAATAAAACAATATAAAAATGCATTTTATTATTGTCCCTGGAACACTTTGCTAAATAGCTTATGACTATTCTCCATTTAAGTTATTTTTGGAGCCATCCATCATCATCATGAAAACTTTCAGAGTGATAGTAAAGTCTGGTGTTACGGAATTATACAATAAATAAATAAATAAATAAATAAATAAATAAATATAGATAGATAGATAGATAGATAGATAGATAGATAGATAGATAGATAGATAGATAGTTGGATACAACAAATATGCAGAACGAGTTCGAGAGCAATCTCTTCTCATGAAGTGTTCCAACAGTGTCCAACATATTGGGAATATAGTCACCAATAGTTCATCAAGTGTTCCATCAGTATGTCCTAGCAACGCATCTAATCCTGAAACATTCAGTCAAATTAAGTACTGACCTTCTAATGACTTTGATGAATGTTTAAATTTTCTTATTATTATATTAGTTTATTACGAGGGCTATTCAATAATGAATGAGACTGAATTTTTTTCTTCAAAAAGTATTAGCATTAGCAATAATCTGTTTTAACGTTGTGAGAGACCACTGTGTGGTGTGCATTCCTGCACAAGATCGAACGTGTTTAGTTCCTCAGTACTGCGTGGTAGCAATTGAAATACGTGTCAGTTAGTTTCCGCCTACGGTGAGAATGGACGTTACGCGTGAGGAGCAGTACTGTGCCATCAGATTTTGTTATCGTTAAAGAAAATACCACCGGAAACTGTCGGAAGCAAGTCTGCCAAGATCCACTGTTTTTCGTTGGTTCAAACAGTTTCAGGAGGGCCGGCAATCAACGTCGAAGGAACACAGTTCCGGGACACCGACTGTGAAGACGTTCAGTCATAATTGTGTGAGTACTTCCACACGATATCTGCAACACTTTCGCAAGTTCTCGGATGCTTATTCGACGTTCCTCTCCGACTATGACACCCGCAGTGTTAATCGCCACCTCCGTTACTCCTGTTGTCGGTGCCCCGGAACTATGTTCCTTCGACGTTGATCGCCGGCTCTCCTGAAACTGTTTGAACCAACGAAAAATAGTAGATGTTGGCAGACTTGCTTCACCATAAGCTTCTTGCAGTATATTAAACTATGCTCCATTCTCACTATAGGCGGAAACTAACTGATACGTATTTCAATTGCTGCCACGCAGTACTTAAGGAGGACTCGTTCGATCTTGTGCAGGCATACATGCCATATGGCGGTCTCTCTCAACATTAAAACAGATTATTGCTACTGGTAATACTTTCTGAAGAAAAAATTGAGTCTCATTCATCATTGAACAGCCCTCGTAATTATATATTTAAGGAGGACTCGACCAGATTTTAAATAATTATAAATATCGACCATCGAATTCTAATACATTGCTCTCTAAATTCTAACAAAGTATAAATTATTTATATTCTAGCCAGAAAGCCTTCTTAGAATGCGTTGCTGTAGTCCACATTCGCCACCAGTGAGCGGTGTCTGTTCTTGTCATCCATCGCCATAACATAGTAATGTAAAATTGTTATCAAGTTGCTGTTTAAATGGAATGGTTAATTTGCATTAAAAAGCATTAGCACTGCAGTTGAATCATTAATGTCATCATTTGCAGGTACGAAAAGTTGTTCAATTAAATCCGCTTTACCAACTTCGCCTAATTGCTCAGCTCCTGTTGTGCTCTCAAAGCTGTAGTTTCTCACATATTAAGAGATTTGGATTTTTTGAGTTTATTTTGTAATTCCGGAAGTTACCTATAATGTATAATTTACTGAATTTTAATTAGTTTGAGAGTTCTATTAAAATAAAAATTGTAAAAAAAAAAGAAAGAAATAAAATAAAAATACGAGAATGAAAGAAAATGTCGTTGTTCCGTTAACGCTGGTCGATGTATTAAAGAGTTTGCGGCAGTTAATTTTCCCTTACTTTATACAATCTCATTAGAATTAAGCATAATGTAAGGTTTTGTTTCAATCAAGCTGATTGCCGCATGCAAACCTTACATTATATTATACGAATAAATTGCAAATTGGTAGCATGTAAAAATATCTTCACAGATGAATTCAAATTATTCGTCCACGGCTCTTAATTGCTCCGCATTTGTAAATCTAATTCTCGTTTGTCTTAGTGGTATTTTAGAAGGCTAAAATGTTTAGATTTGCAACGAAAGAGCCAGGTTCACTTGAGGTAGATCGATTTGCAAATGGTGGTTAATCTCACTGGTCACCATTTGCAAGTGACATCACAATGGCGTGATGTTGGAGATGTTCTGATTGGTTCCTTTACTTTTTTGACTTAATAGATTTTGTTGGGTTTATGATTATTCCAGTGTAATTATAGCCGTAAGTCCGCAATTTATACGAAAAAAAGTTACTGCCGCAGACTTTCTATTATACTCGTATTATTAAATACTGGAAAGCATTTATTCATTTCGCCATTGGACGTACTAAGGCTCTTAAAAACCGAATTCGTATGGCTTTCAAGATATTCATTTTATAGGACTCGTGTTGATAATTACTTCCGTATGTTTCTTCCCAATCTAGATTATCCGAAGTGCGCGATTAACGGAGTTCTACGATGTCGTTTTTTAACCAACAAAATGCTTGAACATAAAGGAATTGCTTATTTGTGTTGTTGGGCGCAGAATGTACGTGGGAAAAGTCATAATTTAGAATCTGACTGCTTTGAAATAAAAATCGATGTTAAGTGTAATTTAGTATTAACCGGAAAGATTTTTCTCATCGTAATCTCAATTATTTCTATCGATTACCTTAAAAGGTCGTGTCTCTTTTAAAGTTGACTTCCTTATTCGTGAGTTTCAACAGGGATTTCTATATTCTTAACGGTTTCTTTTGCCTTAAAAATAAGCTATCGTAATCAACTAAATAACAAATCACATATCGTCACATTTCATTTCGTTACAGCCTGATTTCATTTTGCCTCAGAATAGTTTCGTTACAAGCCAGTTCGCTATCTTATATTATTTGCTTATTTATTTAGATAATAGATAAGTAAGAAAAAATAAAATAAATCAAAAATAAAGCAAAAATAAAAAGCTGACGTTTCGGACAGAGGCTATCTATCCTTTGTCAAAGCAGGGCCGATAGTTCTCTAAATCAAGGAGAATATTAGAGAAATATCCTGAAATGCTAATCCGTTTTTTCCAACGGCTGAGTACTCTGGATACTGCACCTTTCCAGAATCGTGGCTCCATTTTGACGCACACAAATAATCGAATTCAGTTAGATCCTTCTTTTCCCCCATGCTGATCAAGTTCTTTGATTTGACTCATCCAACTCTTTCTTAAATATGTTCACGCTTGAATCACATGATTTTTAAACTGTTTTGCATACAGTTAGCATAACTCGAATTTACATTTTTCGCATCTTTCTAATTTAAGGGCTAATGTGTGATGTGTGTGTGTGTGTGTGTGTGTGTGGTTGGGTGTGTGTGTGTGTGTGTGTGTGTGTGTGTGTGTGTGTGTGTGTTAGTGACGACGACTTGATGCTATTTTGACGAAATGAACCCATGAATAACGAGAGACAATGTAATAAATGAAGCTTTCTGCTCGATTTGATTTAAAGCGTCAAAGAAAAGAGAAGAAAGGTCAAAGGTAACCCCATTGAATCTGTGATTGCCTGTGTCTCACCCTTTAGAGCAGCGATTTGGATGATGACGAGGAGTCACGTGGGTGTCGATAACCCCCTTTATAATACGAGGTGTGAAGCATTATTGTTTGCCGTATTGGATTCAGAAGGGAGTGATTGTCGTTGCCGAAGACTTGTTTCTCAAGGGCGGCGTTTAATCACTTTCCATTGAGACGACACTTTTTGGGCTTCTATCGGTTCTTCTCTCTCTCTCTCTCTCTCTCTCTCTCTCTCTCTCTCTCTCTCTCTTTCTTTCTTGGAACCAGGGAAGAAGAAGAGAAGAAGAAGAAGGGAGCAATATGTCGGAGAGAGGAAAGGGAAGAAGGGATAGGATTTATTCCCTTGAATGGTTGTCGCGAGCGAAATTAGTCTGTCACTCAAGATGGACCCAATAAAAGCTGCCTCGGCTCCATCAGGGGGCGTTTCGCCGCTGCCATCCATCAAGTCGCCGTCTTTTTCCTAGAAATTTCTTCGCGCGCAAACACGCACCCACATATCTATATCGGAAATCATTCGCCGTGGCCCAGGGAGCTCTGGTTTTCTATCGTTTTTCTTCTTCGTCCTCTCTTTTGTCTTATCCATAATTTTCCGATCATGAAAAAAAAAAAATTCTTCATTCGTCTTACTTATTCCTTTTCTACCCAAAGCAACTCTTTATTTCAATTTTAGATTTTAATTAAAGTTTTAACGAACAAATGATTTAGTTAATCCATGACTTTGTGCCGTGGTAAGTGAAAGTTTGTACCCTGGTATAATTTTGTCGTTCCAAATCTATTTGTAGAAATTCTAAAAAGAGTTGTTATACAGGGTTATTGATATACAGGGTTATCAAAATTAAATTTCCCCATCTCAGAGACTGTTTACTGGTGCAAATGATACGAAACTCAATAAACACACAATGCAGATGATGCGCTTGCCATTTATTAAATAATCAAAAATTGGTACAAAAAGTTACCGATAGTTGACGCTGCACCCCGACAAATCGTTCTACAATGTTCACTAGTTTTTTTTTTGTTTTTTTTTATTTTTTTAGTTACGAGAAATGTTCAAATAGGTTTGGCTTGTAAAAATTTCTCGTTAACCAAGATTTTTTTTTTTTTCGAATTGAATATTTATCCAAAATAACGCATTAATAAGTTATGTCATCTAGCGCGTCATAAACTGAATTTTACTTTGCAAAATACAGCAAATATACTCTCGTGATAAAAGAAAAAGTACTCACAAGAATTTCATTTTCCCATAAGAAGATGATTGAGGGTGATAACTGCCTCATGTATGCACTCGGCTAAGCGAGAGAATTAAATGGTTTGGTTGGTTTATTAGAATTCTTTTGGCGTCGACTACTAAGGTCATTTTGCGCCTTTTACACAAGTTATATCTGTACGCAGTCCGGGACAAACACAAACATCCATGCCCACGGCGGGGTTCGAACCCTCGACCAGCTGGACTCGAGAACTAACCCTAGCCCTAGCCCACCTAGCCGGCAAATTAAGATGGCGGATATTTGGCCAGATGTGCTCGTTATGCACAAACTGCGCGCATTCATAAATATTTTGTATGCAACCGAGACTTGCCAACGAGATTGAAAAAATTTTTCGTGAATTTTTTTCGTAATATACTAAAGAGAATTGTTTAAGTTTAACGGAAGTGACGTCAAATTTCTTCCTTTTTGTACGAAAAATTTCTCGTAACGAAAAAAAAACGAACTCCCTTAAGTCCCCTCTGTGTTTTTAGAAACTGCGTTTTTTCAGAGCTGAACGCAGCAGGTCTGCATTAATCCCTACAATATGCCGACGAGTGCTCTTTCAGCTATGGCTGGGTTAAGGGACTTTCGTGGTAAATTTGATCTTTTAAAAAGTCTTATAATCAAAATATCATGGGGTGAGATCAGGTGAGCGAGGAGGCCAAGCTGTTGGGAAAACAGGACTGAGCGGCCGTGCATCGGTGACGCTTTGCTACAGCACTACCTATCGGCGAACGTTTGTACAAATTTTCCTTTATTAAGTAGTGAAAGATTAAGCTACTTATTGCTTTTACCGTGCCCGTCTGTCTGTCCGTCTCCTGCATATTTTCTACAATTTTTGAATCTAGAATCTCCGTGTCCTTCACTATTTGGGTTTGGTTTTGATTGACCCACTGGGCCGGGGTATGTAAAAGAGTGAAATTCGGTTATGGAGATTCCTTTAGACAAGACTACATTTTGAGAGGTGCATTCCTTTGTACCTTATCCCGGAGGGAAGGATTCACAATAAAAACAAACATTATTATGAATTTGGGCCACATAGTGGGGTCAGGTTGTGGGCGTAGCATTCAGGTGGTCTTTAGAACTATTAACGTTTTCAAATGGTAACTTATGGCAGATTATACATCATTCGAGCAGAAATGACGAGAAACAAAAAAGATAGAACACTTTTACATTTTCTAGAAAATCAATTTTTGATTAAATAAATGGAGACTTAATTGGTGGAAATAAAAAGTATAGAAAATAGATGAACTCAGGGCTTCCGCTACTTTCCTATACCCTCCTCGGGAGAGAGGAGGGTTAATTTCTTGTTCATCTATTTTTACCGTTTTTATTTTCAATTTTTAATCACATTTTTTATCAAAAATTCATTTTTTCGAACGCATGATAAGTAAACGTTCTGCTTGTACATACGCACCCTGGTCAGTAAATTGGGAACATGCTTGAAACACTGTAAAGATATTGTAATTGTTTTTTATGCAAAATTCATTAAGGTCAAGAGATTCAAGTGTGACCTCCTTAGAGAAGGAGTTGCGTGAATCAGGATGGGGAAAAAGGACTTCGAAAAGGAACTCACTGTTGACGCTTGTCTAGCTAGATCACAATGAAACAACCAAGTAGCTGACTGGATTCTCGAGAGGTGTGATATCCAGAATATTCAAATGTTGGAACAACTGATCCACATTGTTTATCTAAGAATGGTAACTCTGGCTCAAAGAAAATCAATCATGAACGGGTATCGCCATTCTTTAAATCAGGACAAAATTGACAAATCATGGAAGTTCCTGATCCATATCTGGCAGAATCATGCGTGGGAATTGAAGCGAATCCAAATAGGCAGTCGTATGCCTATATGAAAACGCCTGATTTCTGCTAAGAACCGGAAAGTTCGTCTACAGTTGTGTCCGGAACGTCCTGACTGGGCACGTCAAGACTAGAAGAAGGTTATATATTCTGAAAAATCATGATAGACGTTGTTTTGTATCGACGATAGTCATAGGGTTTGGCGGAAGCCTCATGAAGCAATAGATCTAGCATGCGTTATCAAAAAAAAGCAAAAATTCAAGGTTCTGGTGGTAGTGTCATGATTTAGAGTTTCTCCTGCTTGTATGTAACATGTTCCCTAATAATCATGTAAAGTCGGTTGCGTTCAACGGATTAACTGGACATTGCTCTCGACCAACACCATCTTGCAATGCTGCATTTCTATCCCGCATGTGACTTCTGCAAGGAAGATAATGCAACAGTAGTTTAGCGAGCACGAAGATGACTTCCAAAACCCAGATTTCAACCCCAGAAAGAATGTTTGGGCTTGTTGGAAGGACATAATCGAAAACATCCTCTTCTAGCAAATCTGCTAAGAGAACTAAGGGAATAGCTGGTGAACGCCTGGTCTTCCATTGACTTACAAATGCTTCAACGCCTTATTAACTCTATACCAATCTGCATACAAGGTAAACACAAATTTATTTAATTGGCCAGTATGTGTATTATTCAAGGTATTGATCGACTTGGTTACATTTCTCTTTATTTTATTAACATTGTTGGACTAAGATTAACGGCCGTTTGTAAACTCCCAAGAGATACTTATTTACCGGAATCATTTTCCTAAGCCCTTTTTCGGTTCCCTGGGGCATTTATTTCCTCGAAGGGGCGAATTCATTTGCTTTCGTTCTGTCTTTAAGTCGAAGGGTCAAATCCTTTTGAGGATCCTTGTGGAACTGAAATGTCTAATAATAATGAGTTTCATGCCCCGTTTGTGTCGATTTTTATGGATGCGCAATGGTTTTCGCACGCAATTAAAAATTAATTAGGTTCCACGAAGCTGTGGTGGTTTTTTATTATTATTTTTATTTTTAGATTTTTAATAAGTTTCCCTCCATTTATACGGATTCTTTTCGTAATAAATTAAGCGTCACGGACTGACAGGAGCCCCCTTGGTGTCTCCAGAAGCGAAAACAAAACTTCCGTTTTCCAGTTGCTTTTTTTCCCCCTCCCATTCAACTTGGACAACAGTTAAGAGATTGGGGTGAACCATTCGTCACCGGGTGACTTTTGTTTATTTGACCGACGTATAAAGCCTTTTTGCCCATTCATTAGAAGTTCTCTGATTCATAGGTGGGGGGAAAATAAGGCACTGATTCACTTGGCGCCATGAAAAAAAAAAATCCGGCTCACAACTTGTTTTTAAAAAGTTGGCTTCCATTTTTCAAAGCAACTGGAGGCTCTATTTCACGGCTCCTTGTCGACAGGAGTTTTGGACAATTATTAGAACAAATGAAGACTCCTCGTTATAAGATCCGAATGACAGGTTAGGGAAGGAAGAGAAAAGAAAAATTAATGATGGAAAGGAAAAATTGTTTTGAAGGCTAATGAGTTTCTGTGGGGAGAAGGATAATCCAAGAGGAAAACAAAAACAGTTTTTTAATTGGAAAATAGATATGTCGCCGTTTTTCTTTCCTTTCAAGACGTGTCGCGCTTCAAACAAATGAAGTTGTTTCGTTCCAGGAATTTTTAACTCGAATTTTTTTTAACACCCTTATTCTTTTCGGTTTTCCTTTAATGAGGCGTGTAAATAAATAGGAAAGTTTTTATTGTGTTTTTTTTTGGGGGGGGGGGGGTTAAATTTTTTTCTTTTATCAAAAAGGAACAAGAAAAGTGTTCGCATTTTGATTCCTATGTTCCTACTCGAGTGAAATCAAAGCATAGCATATACAGATTTTTAAAATGGAATAGCAAACAAAGCGTAGCAGTTATAAACGTTATTCTTGGAGGAGACTAATGTGCAAGGTCAGGAATTTCTTTGAGTTAGTACTAAATTTCATGCGATGCGCGCCTACAAGGTCTATAAAATGTATTTTATAAACTTTGCATGTCTATATAACGCAGAGATTCGCAATTCGCTTCAAAACGTAATCCGCATCTTTTTTGCGCGTGTTGTGTTGCAGTACTTAATGTTAGATGGCGCGTCAGGGGAAAATGTATTTCCGGCTTTGTAAATTATTGTTTCGATGTCCGTTACTTATTAACATCTTTTTGAATTTCGTTAAATTATTGCTGATGTTCAGTATGCTATTTACAGACATGAATGTTTGTTCTTCAATTTGATATCTTGTATTATTCCTTTTAAGTGCATTGAAAGCAGATGTTACCCAAGCTCATTAACCGTGTAATAAGTAATGACATTGTCAAATTATGTTTTTTAATTAATATATTTCATAATAATATATTTAATAGACATGAATGTTAGATGAATAACTTCATTACCTATTTTTCCATTGCCTTTATAAAAAAAATCAATATTGATAATAAAATGGTAATGACTGAAGAGGCTCTAGTCGGCTAAGCATATTAAAATTGCCCCTATGAGACACAGAAAAATTTCTTGTTTTTTACAAAATTAATCTTAAGAAAATTTCTAAAGTAGTTTTTAAAATAGCTATAATCCTGAAAAATTCTTATTTATAGAGAATTTATTAATGTAGGATATTTGAGAATTTTCACATAAATTTATGAGTGGTGCGACAAATAATTTTATACCCTTTCATATGTTTACCACTTGTATACCTAAAGAAAATATGTTAACTTCAACCGAAGTTGCCTGAGGAACTGAACGTTGGGCGTTTGAGTCTCCCTTACGTGCCTTTTTTTCCTAGTGAATAAACTAACAATAAAACATCAATAATTTTTCGTTTGAAAAACATCAAGTTAAATCAATTTTTTTTTATTTTTGAATCTTAAAACGTTTGACAAAATACTCTTCAATTATTGTTCGATCTCTGTCTCGCTTTATCTCACTCATTCTCAGTCTCTAATTGTCGTAATTCACCGAAAGAGTGGCCTGATACTGGTACGAGGCCAACGAGAAAGACAGCCCTGACGCGGAAAAGTGACTTGACCAAGTAACAATTAGCCTTCATTATTTCCGTCTTGGGTTTTAACAATCACGTATTTTTTCGTAGGTCACTTGTGAGTCCAGAAGGCGCATATGACATGTTTGCTATGGGAGAATTCGAAAATGCCAAGTTCTCTATAATTAAAGTTCCCTGATATAACGATACGCATGAGCCATGTTGGAAGAGGGCTGACTGTGCATAACGTGAACGCCTTGTACATACCGTTTATGTGTACATCTCCCTACTTTCTATCTGTGATCATCTGCTCTGGGCGAGCATAAGCAGAAGTAGATGGAGCGAAATCCAATCGTTTCAGCATGTAGCACTGAGAACAGTAGCCCATCTGGAAAGGAGCACTGCGAAGAATCATTCATCCACAACGACTTTGAAATAGGGCACATTGCAAATTATTCCAAAACCTCCTGAATAATATGAAGAATGGAGCTACTTATTGGTTTTACCATGTCAATCTGTCCCCTTCATATTTCTTTTTTTACATTTTTTGACGCACAAGCTTAATGTGTTGTACATTTCAAGTTCACAGCAAATTTATGGATAATAATGTTATGTATTTTGACATCTGTTATGAAAATAAAAGGTATAAAAAGGCGTGTTATCTTTCATTTATACCATGGAACAAAGGTATATAAGGCCAGGGATAGGCCAGGAACAAAACGAAACCAGTAGAAATTCGGAATGTACCCGTAGCTTGCTATGGGCATGTACTACTTTATTATTTGGTTTGGAGTGATATTTGGTATGCAGATTCCTTTAAGCAAAATCTACATTATTATGAAATTTGGGCAAATTGTCCCATTGGGGCAGCATTTATGGGGATAGTGGTCGCGTGGTCTTTGTTCTTATGAAGAAACGAAAGAAGATGGAGTTCTTTTCCATTTTCTAAATACTACGTTCGAAAAAATTCATTTTTTTTTTGCTTTAAAAACGGGAGTTTAATAGTGCGAATAAAAGAGGTAAAAAAAATAGATGAACTCAGGTTTCCGCTACTTTCTTATATCCTCCTTGGGGGCATTTATTTCTTGTTCCTTTCAGTTTTATTATAATGACCTTTTTGCCATTCAATTTCCTCAAACGATTAATGAAAATGATGAATATTATCAGTAAGAGATAAAGCGGCTTTATCTTAAAAGTGCAAGAAATGTGCTCAAAAGCCAAGACGGAAAATGTTTAAATAGAAACTAACTGATTAAAGGATAAAGACACACGCATGCGCATACACAAAGACATTCTATCCCTTTTCATTGGAATTCATTAAATATTCGGAATTTTCTCTTTCTTTCTTCAGAGTTTTGAGTCGATTTCTCTTCTTCAAGGGGGTTTGCTCGGATGAATTCCTTTCATTTGGCGCAAAGGGCGGAAAGAGAGAGAGAGAGGAGAAGGGGAAAGGCATTTTCTATCCGTTTGAATCTCAACCGCTGTTCTTTAAATAAAATATATACACATACATATAAAAATATAAAAGGAGGATAAAAAAAAATCTTTCCTTCCACTCGTCCTTCTCTTCGTCGTCGTCTGTCGTTGGTTGTCTTCTTTTATTTAAGCCTTCCCCCTCCCACCTCTCTCTTTGGGTTTTTCGTTTGCTGTCGGAGAGGGGACTCTCGTGTCTCGGAATCATGTTAGCTCGACCCGCAGAGCAATAATAACTGCTGTCACGACTCCGTTCAACGTTTGGCCCGTTCAACTCCCGGGGAAAACAAATGGCTTGACACGGATCCAAAATCCCACTCCCCTCTCGACAACCCCCCCCCCCTTCAGTCCGTCTGTCCGTCCGACGGGTGGAAAAGATGGACGATGACAACGCCGATTCGCCAACCCTCTCTTCACGGAACCCTCTTCCTATCCATCCCATTCTGTCTTTTAACATTGTCATCGTTTCTTCTTTCTTATACAAATTCTCAGTATTGGGTTTCTCTCAATCTCTCTTTCTCTCTCTCGCTCTCTCTCTGTCTCTCGATGCATATTTCTGTTTAATTTTTTTGGAGCCACTTTTTTGATGTGCAAATGGACTCGTAATGAAATGTTTTAATTTTATAAATACATATAAAAATAAATTTTAAAGATTCACAACTTTTGCCAAAATTTCGTGAGTTACTTCGGCTTTAAACGAGCAGAAATCATGAGGAAAAAAGACTTTCGCTAAACGATTTTACGATAACATTGAAATGGTATTAATGAGTAGACGTCTGGGAAAACAATTGCCCGTGGCTATCGAAGCGACCGTTTTTTTAAAAATTATTTTTGCATCTTTAACGCCATCTTTTATCATCGAGAATATTTCATTTTATGAATATCATACGTATTCAAAGCTAAATTCACTTAGTACTGATATATAAATTGAATTTCACGATGAAAAGAGAGTGACTTTAATTATTAATGAACCAGTGCTAAGGCAGTTTTAAACTATTTTACATTCATGAAGGTTGAATTTTGACTTGAAAGCAATGCTTTCCCCATCCTGTCCAATGTTTTTCTAATTTGTTGAGAATTGAAAATCATTAATGTCAGGTGAAATAGTTTTTTTGGCCGATGATTTAATAGTTATATCCAAAAATAGTCGAGTAAATGAATTTCTTCATGCATTATTTAATATGCATATCAAATTTACAATTCACTGTAGAGAAACCCATAGACAACCAGTTAATAAAAAATAAGAAGGAACTATTGTGCGGAATTGCCTATACATAAAGGAAAACCTTATACCACAAAAGGACATTCGAGATATGAAACGCCTGATAAGCGTTTCGAAGGCTACACCTTCATTCAGAACGGCAAAATTGAGATTGACCATAAAAATTTAACTTTAAATTGAGACTGACCAAGATTCAGTGTTGGAGGGACAAACAGCCAAATTTGAGTCGATCCATGTTTCATCGAAGTAAACAATAGGACGATTTTCTTCTCTAATTTTTTTCATATTTCTCAGGTATCTATCTCTCCATGCAAACGTTTTCATTTGTTTGGAAACACGGCCAAAACTCATTTTTGCGCTACTTGATTTTAGCGCTTTTCCTTCCTTCATAAGTATATATTGATCTGCAACTACAGCGACACCATACGAGCACATTAAGCAACCCAGCGGTCTTCTCGTGGCGTGGGACAGTATATTAGATTCAGGACGCAGTATTAGTTTAGCTAATTTTAAATTAATGAACTCTGTCTGAATTGAACAGCTTTGAAAGCATTAAAATCAATAACACGGATCTAATAAATTTATAAATTATTAAAAGCTGACAAGAGGCCAATCTCAGAATGTTATATTGGAGATTTTAGTTTTTAATCGTAGGTTTTAGTTTTCCTCTTCCAATTTTTAAAATTTTCTCTTGTTGTGTTCTTTTTTGTTTTTCTAGATGTTCTCTGGTATTCTTTTTATGTCATCTCTTTCTGTTGACCTCAACCAATGAGAATGACTCTAGCTATTTACCACGATTCTCCTTTTTAATCCTCTAATCTATATTTAAGGTAAGTTTTATGGCCAATCTCAATCTTGCCGTTGAGAATGAAGGCGTGGCCTTTCAAATGCGCATCCAGCGTTTCATATCTCGGATGTTCTTTTGTGGTAAGAGGATTTTCCTTCAGATACAGGCAACCAGTTAATAAATGCTGATATCCATAAATTAAGGTACGAACTGTTTTGTTTGTTCGTTCGGGCCCAAACTTGGGTCAGAACGTCTTCCCATTATTGTTTCAAAACCAAAAATAAAAATGGTAAAATCCTTTCTGTCAGAATAATTGAAAAAGTTAATTACGCTTATAGTGTGGCAGTTCGGGTCACTGATCGGATGTCAAATGTTAGTCATGGCACATTGTGTCAAGAGGCAGTGACATGATGTCTAAAAGCTCTTGCAGAATCGGCGTATCTGGCGTATTACCGCGTGGCTTTAGGAGTTCTAACCAAGTTGGGATTTTCAGAAGTCGCCTCGAATGCACAGCCAATCAGATACGAGCGACCGGATTTTTCAGGTCGCAGAATCCTTAGGACTGTTTCTAACCCACTTTTGCCAATCAACTCGGCCATATTGAATTTCTCCGATAATGTGTTCTCCGTGGCTCGTTTTCTTTCGATTTTCATATTTATGTATGTACATGAGTTCAAGAAAGCAACAGCGATTATTGAAAGAATGAGTCATCCAAGAGCCATTCAGAGGTGAGTTCGCCTACAACCCGTTCGTTGCAAGTGAATATAAAACTGCTCCGAATTTCAACATGCGCAGGTGGTTGCTTCACGTCTGAAAGACGCTGATTCTTCAACGGCTTTTAGATAGGCCAGTCATAAGTGGATGTGTCCCGCGCGCTGAACGTGTTAACCAGTGTCTGTTGACTTTTCCAGCAGGATGGAAATACTATCCGACGCTACAGTAGAGGACTTCCATGCATCACCATACCCGGCTAAACCGCTACACGGCACCAACGGCCAAACGGGAACGTACGAAGCACGACAAGCAACCTTGCTAGGGAGCTGGCGGTAGCAGCACAGATCACTAATCTAACCAACCTTCTGCACAACCCTATGAAGTATGATCCCGATCGGACAATCAGAAGAGATAATTCTTGAAAATGGGCACCACTGCACTATGAGCAAATAAATTTAGCAGTCACCTTTAAGCTTATACAGGGTGTATCATTTAAATAAATGGTAAATTAAAGTGTACCTAATAAGAAATATAAAAGATTCTTTTAAAAGGGAGGGGATTCTTTTAAGTTTTTCGTTCTCTCTTTCTATTTTGGTTGTCTAATTTTTTGTTTTTATCTCAGTTTTACTTTTGTTTTTCTAACATGACGGAACCCTTTCTTCCTCTGTTCATTCATTATTCATCGCCAGCCTAAATGCTTCCAATTGTTTCTCTTTGGTTCACGGTTCGACTGTTGCGTTTCGAGTTTGTTTGCCTCCTTACTTTCTTCTTTTTTTTTTAGTATTTCCTTTACCGACCTTCTTGGATCTTTTACATTAACTTTATTTTCTTTAATCTCCTGTACATACTGCCTTTGAGAACATTTCTTCCAAAACTGTCAACAACATTAGACGAAATTGACTGAAACTAAAGTGGAAATCCCTGAAGGCAGATTGAAAATGGCCCTTTGCGAAATAGATTTTTAATTTGAAAGGCTAGCGTGATATACGAGAGGTAAAAAAATTAAAAAAAAAAAACATCACCGTTGATGGATTGAAAACTTGTTTATCTCCGTTGAAATCCTGCACAGTGATGGCGGTGCTCCTGTGAAATATATTCACCGTTTTTACTAGATTATTTTTCCACCTTTTATCTTTTTATCTGTTTTGGAATGAACAACCTTCTCAAAGATCATTCGAGAATGAACGAGTTTTTAATTAAATGCGCAGTTGTTCTAAATTTAAAAAATAAAAAACCTCTATGCTAAACAAACAAATGCTAAACAGATGCTAGGCTATATCTAATAGTGAATTTAATGATTCATTTAGATTAAAATTAAAAATTAAAACATTAAATATAAAAGATGGGATGCACCGTTTTCTATGATGTAATCAGAGTTAGCATATTTATTCTAAATTAACTCTTCTTAAATCATAAAAAACGATGCATCCCATCTTTTACATTTAATGTTTAAATTTTAATCTAATGAAATCATTAAATTCACTAATGAATCTATATTCCACCCATTAATTTAAATGCTAAGCTAAAGAAACAATTCAACATTATTCAAGATGTCAGAAGGCCTAAACAAATAGGTAAAGCTAGATCTAAAGAGAAAAAAAAATATCATATAACATTTATTATTACATCTTCCAGGCCTTGGTTCGAATTGGCATTCTCAGATCTGTCATATAAACGATGGAAAAAAAAATCTATTAATTGTTTAATTTATAATCGCATCAAGAACATTTGGCCTTAATACATACGACCACCTGATCTCATTGAACACACTAGAAATGAATAGCATGGAATTGTACCGAAAGTCTTTCGTAAGGAAAAAAAAGGTTAAAGATAATCTTTTGCAAGAGTCTTCTTTTTTTCCATATTTAAAGAATCCGGGAGTTGGGCTCAGCGACTGCGGAGACGCTCCTTCCTAAAATTTCTGGCCGCCTCCCTCGCTCGCTGCTCGAAAATTTCTCCCAAAGTGTAACTTGTTAATTTTTTCCCCTTTTCTTGATGTATCGTGATAGGCATTGTAATCCTAGACCTGAATATGAAAATTAACGACGCTTTTAATTTTGTTAATGCCTTCGCTTGTCATCCGATCGCCTTTCGCTGCATTTTGAACTTTACCCAGAAAATCTTATCCTTTCTCGGCTGTGTTGCCGACCCTTTTTGTCACATTCTATCAACTCGGGCATCCATCCACTCTCTCAAGCGTGGGAGTCACTTCTGATGTTGGAATAATGGGATAACTCCCTTCTCCGCCCCCCCCCCCCCCACATGTTCTCTCTAATCCACCCCTTCCGAAGCCCAAAAGAGAAAGAACTGGGAAAGGCCGTGGAAAAATAGTTGTCGTCGGCGGGCGCAGTAGTCCCCACCGTGAAACCTGATTCTGACCCTGATGTCTAAAACCCAAGAAAAGGGACGACAGAGGGTGAGAGGGCGACGATGGCCTTTGCCTGCTCCTCCGCTGTCACCAGATGAAAACCACGAGGAGGACGCTCGACGTCACGTGACAGGCTTGATCCCAACCAGATGCTCCTGGTCTTGCGCTCTTCAACACCTCTGGTCGTTCTGGAGATAAACGTTCGTGGCTTCTATAAAGGGTTAAGTTGTATGGCGGAAGAGAAATAACAAAGAAGTGTTGTAATTACTCAAGAATTTCTAAATGATCAGCACGCTAAACTTCGTAGCTTTTCTAGTTAAATTTTTTTATTAATAATAGTGGTTAGTTTTTCTGAATGTTCCTCTCTACATATCTTCGAACTCAAAATGCAATTCAAATAAATCCGGTCCTTCTCTTTGATAGTTTTCCTATTAAAAATTTAATGATAAAACACGAGCACAAAATATTCGTATTATCCTCTTTAGAAAGAAAAGCGATAGAATAGTGGACAGAAGTAATTTTAAACTGAAGCCAATTTTTTCTCGAACTCTTTGATTTTGACTTCTGATTCCGACAGATCATCAAAAAGTGAGTAAAAATTATAATAGCCATTCATGTCCTATCTATTCTGGAACATGACCAAAATGTTAATTTTAAAGGCCAGTTTGGCCATGTTTCCGAATAGACAGGGCTTGTGTGTCTCTTATAAATTTGACTTACTTTTTGATGCTCTATCGAATCTGAAATCCCAAAATAATAAAAAAAAATCGAAAAAAAAATATTGGCAACAGAAGGACTGATTTCGCAAACTCGGAAACGATTTTTAACATCGTTGAAGTTAACAGCATACCAAAAGGTGGGGAAAAGGTACTGTCCGCTTCCCATGAAAATGCCCCTGAGTTGTTGAAAGTGCTCACTGCGTGAGGTGCAGTCCTGGATGCGTCCGCAGCCAACGCCTCCTATAAAGAAAGCCTCCGCACTGAAACGTCATACATTGTTACATCATCATACTTCGTCCTTTGTTAACCGTATTTCTACCAATAATAAACTCTAAATTTGGTCGACTTATGATGATGTAGCAATTTATGACGCTTCAGTGCCGAGGCTTTCTTTATAAGAGGCATTGCCACGGCACTGATAGGGAGGGAACCTTAACCACGTGAATAACAGCAGGCTTCAGCTGCTGCTTTCCCGATCTTTCCCTGCCGACCCTCCATTCATTTTCGTATCAGTGTTCTCTGTCAGTGCTGTGGACGCATCCACGACTGCAGCGCGCGCAATGAGCACTTTTAACAATTCGGGGGCATTTTCGTGGGAACTATGCAGTACCGGCGTACCAAATTCTGTTTGTGATACAGTAAATACCGTGGCATAAGTTACTCGTTTCATCGCTAGGGGGTAGTAGTATGAAAGCATGGCGTTTTCAGGAGACTCCTCATGCTGGCCTCCCAGGTCATCTGACCTATTTCCATGTGATTTTTCCCTTTGGGGTTATGTAAAAACTTAAGGTTATGTGCATCCTTTACCAAAAGAATTTACAGGGCTCAAATAACCCTGTAAAGAATCAAGAATGCAGTTTTACCTGCTGATATGTTGGATCGTAGTGTGGGTAGGGCTAGTTTGTAGGATTGATGTTTGTCGAATCACCAGGGAAGGACATATCGAACATATTATTAAAGGGGTAAAGAGTTGATTATTTTCTCTCTTCACTGATATACCCCCGTTCCGTTTAGTGACTCGGTCCATGAGATATGGAGCTTAGAAATTCCGCCGGAAATTTAGCCTAACGCATTTCTGTATTGTACCATCATCTGTGACAAAATATAACAGAATTGCCTCTGATGATGGTGCAGTACTGAAACGCGGGTTCCTGTTTCTTCATCTGCTTACTGTACATCCCGTGCTACTGGATGGCATTGACATCAAGAAGCAAATCTTTAGATTTCATAAGGAACGTGATCGAAGGAGTTCTGAGAATTTCATCTTATGCGCTTATATTTTTAATCGGATTATAACTTACTTCTCTGTCGTCGGGGACATTTAACTTATTCAGCAGCCTGCTCTCCTCAAAATCTCCGAATTTATTGTAGCATCTTCGAAATAAGTTCCGAAGGGATTATGGAAGAATGAAATGCAAATTCAGCTGACACATAATAAGACTTCGTAGGAAAACATTAAAAATTATATAAATCTTTGCAAAATAATTTTTAACGTAACGCTAAAGTTGTCAAAATAAGATAAAAGTCCAAGCACAGATATAAGAGACAATTTGCGATATTCTGGAATGATTTGGAACCCGACTGTTTTCTCTTGACATCGCTGTTCAACAATAACTCCTTTCAATGATTATCTAACGCAAGAAATTAATCCTTCCGAGGAAGGTATAGGAAAGTAGCGGAAGCCTTGAGTTCATCTATTTTTACCCCTTCATATGCACATTTATAACCCCCCAATTTTATTTTTTAATCAAAAAATTGATTGCATCGAACGTTGTATTCAGAAAATATAAAAGAGTTCTATCTTTTCTGTCTCATCATTTCCTGCTCAGTGCGTTCTCCATGTTAGGGGAGCCCCATTGAGACAGGTGGAGAAGTTCAAGTATCTCGGGATTTTGCATTCACGAGTGATGGGCGGCAGGAAGAAGAATTGGATGCTCGGATCGGTGCAGCAAGCTGTGTCAGACGTGAACTCTCCGTCTTCAAATCTATCTTTTTCCCATTCTCACCTATGGTCACGGGTAATGACCGAAACAGTGCGATCGCGGGTACAAGCGCCCGAAATGAGATTTCTGAGAGGTGTGGCATGTGTGATCCTACTAGACAGAGTGCACAGCAGCACAATAAGGGAGTCTTTAAGTGAGCCGCTACTTCTCCGCATTGAGAGATCTCAGTTGCGCTGGTATGGCCACGTGATACGGATGCCGCAAACTGGTCTTCCTAGGCAGTTGTTATTTTCCAAGGCGATGGGTAAGAGACCAAGGGGTCGGCTTAGAACCAGGTGGCTAGAGTACATGGAGAATCTGGGTCGCTTGGGTATTACCAGAAAGGACATGCACCTGATGGCGGAAGATCGCGATCGCTGGAGATCTTCCATAGGGCTGCTGCGCCCGCGACCCTAACGGATAAGCGGGTTTGAAAAGCAAGCAAGCAAGTAAGGAAGTAAGGAAGTATGATATATTACATGCCATATCATGCCATAATTATAAAGACCAAGTGACTGCCACTTCCACAATTCCGAACCCAATGAAACAATTTGGCGAAAACTTCATACTAATGTAGAATTTGCCTAGAGAAATCTGCATATCGAATTTCACTCCTTTACGTACTTAAATACATAAATCTTTTGTCCCCTCTGACTCCCACTCCCATAATTCCGACCCAGTGCACCAATTAAAACCAAAGTAAATAGTGAAGGTGGACATGCCCATAGTAAAGCTACATTCAGAATTTCAATCTTCTACCTCAAAACATGCAGAAATTATGAAGGGGACAGATGGACGGACGGACAGACGGACATTGTAAAACCAATAAAGTAGCTTCATTCTTTCGCTACTTAATACACACGATATTTCCATTTTAATTTAAGTCATACGGAAGAACATTTTAGCCTTATATGATATTGAGTTCTTTATTAAGTAGTTCTTTTCCCTTCCCCCTACCTTTTATTCTATGAAGTTTTAATAAGGTTTCCAAGCTTTTTATAATATACGTATCTATTCGTTGAATCATGCGAAGAAAAAAAAATGACATTTATAATTGATTTTCTAATTTTTTTTATCGCGTGTAATTAATGAAACCTAATTAATTATTAGGCCTAATACTGCTAATACCAATTAATTAGCTGTTGATTACACCTGGCCTAACAAAAAATAAGTGCTGATACATTAGGCTTAACAGAGAGCAAGCTGCGAAATAAATTAAATCACTAACAATCGGCCTAACAACAATGAGTTAAAGATAACAGCAGGCCTAAAAGCAATAGGAGAATGGAAAGAAATTAGTTTGTGTGTGTGGCCAATAGTTGGCGTTGTAATCAGGCTTTTGGTATTTCCCAGTTCCTGTTTGGAAACAGCCTTGTTCTAGCCTGTCTCCGCGATGTCCCAATTGCTCTACCGTGGTTCCTGGTTCGAATCCAGGTCGTCGGAATTCTTCCTTCTATTTTTTCCACTAATACAGGGTTACTACAAATGATTCTTTCGATTTCAAAACACTGTATTTTCCAAAGTATTACACATAAAAATATAATTGATACATGAAAAGAACCGTAAACTCACCAAGTTTTTCAACCCCTCACTCTCTGCACTGTTTCAGCTAACACGCTTGGTCGACCGGGTGCTTTTCCTGTTTCCACCCGTGTCCATAAATTGCCGATACCACCGTAAACTGCTTTCTTTGCATGTTGATTCTTTTCTGTACTCTCTTCTGAATGCACGCTGCACTAAAATAACAGGCGAACATCTCGAATATTCCAAAATAAAACAGGCGTATCAGTAATTAGCTAGTGAAAAAATTCACAGTGATATTTTAACAACAGCGGGCGACAACATTACTTTTTTACACATGTAGGGATCCAGTTCTGCATCACTGCTTAATAATATACATATGATATTTATTGACTCATGACTCGTTAGTACGAATTAATTGATTTGTCACATGCGTTATCTTGACATTGAAAATTTCCTATGGTACAATAATGGTATCATTAGAGCATGTATCACTGAATCAATTTCGACCATAGCCGCAGTTATTATCATAATTGCTCATTACATTCTTTCATGACATGTCGTTTCAGGTTGTTGGATTTATTACATGCCATAGCTATGCATTGAAAACAACACTTCCAATTTTGACTATCTTCCAACCATATTTATCGATTGGCGAAAACAACACTTACTAACGTTATTTTCGTTTATGGTTCGTTATTTCCCATATAGCATTGAAAATTTCTAAGAGGATATCATAATATTACCGTGAGAGCATGTGTTACTTGACTCGATTTCGGCCAGCTTCGAAACAGAAACTGTCCATGCTCTGTCCTATATTTATCTATTGGTGAAAACAGATTTTGAAAAATTTTCATACTTTTCAAGAAAATCGAGTTACAAACGGACAGACGAGACAGACAAAATCCCCCAATAATTATAAAGATAAAACGATATTGTAACAGCCACGACTGTTTGATAAGTTTATAATTCATTCTTTCCTTTGATGCACTCTTTACGGAAAGACCACACTAGGTTGAAGCTGCATGCGCTTGCCTCTTCAAGAGTTATTATCTCTGAAAATAAAACGTCTAAGAGTCCACGTCAGGTAGCCGTGTAAGTAACACCGTCAGTTACGCAACTTATTGTTGAGATAGAAAATGTCCTTTTGTGTCGATTATAATAAGAGTTTCCTATACATTCAGAGTCTGTTTGATCATTCCAATTAGCTTATTCTAGGCAAAGTATAGTAGTCACTGCTCTTGTTTGCTTGCCTTTAATTCAGGCTCTCTAATTGCCTCAAAAAGATTTTAGAATTTTTATTTATTTAATAAACAGGTAATCATTACGCGAAGAGTATTTTAAAAAATTGTAAAACAAACTTTCTAAGTAAAATTGAGATTTTACAAAATGTTAATTAAGGGAATTAATTAACCTTATAAAAGCGCCAGACTAATTAGTTCAGAATGGTTTCTATGGTCCTGAGGGAAAATCCCATCATCAAGTGTTTGAACTTTTTTTTAAATGGCAAATATGCATACGTTAATTTGGATGGCGAATCTCGACTAGGTTTAATTTAGCTCATTGGACGCCAGTAAACTGCTACTGGGATTCGATTACAAACAGCTTTGGTCGGATTTTCCTGAGTACTAATGTCTTTATGAACATGCGTGTGGTTAGACGTTTGGGACTGAGACTAGGAAATGGAGAAAATAAACACTTTCAATGTAAAGCAGCAGTTTGTATCTTTCATGTCTTTATCTTGATGTATCAAAAATAATGACAGTTAAAGCAATCAGTTATCTAATTGTATTTCGGGGTGAATCAAAAGTAAGGGGACAAACTTCGGAGGTGATTCCTGACAGGAAAGGGAACAAATAAATTTCATATTAACATATGTCCGGAAATAGACGGTAAGCCTGCAATAAAGCAATTAGATCTCTACAACTTTGCAATTGACGCAATGTCTCTGTCAGGCTTTAGGAGAAAAGTTTCCAAAATTCATGACACTTTCTTGCAGAAACTTGAAAATGTCACTATGAAGTAGTCCCTACTGTATCCTGCTTAGTAATAAGATTTTTAATTTCATTAGTCTACACCAAATAATTTTCTATTAACGAATAGCGTATTTTAATGAAATACGCAGAAGTGGAAATAATTTCACTTAGCAAGGAAAGCCAGCCCTTTAACTAGATAGGAGGCCAATTTAGACGGTTTAAAACGCATTAAATTTATTTAGGCTTTTATTTTATTTATGCTTCATTAAAGAGTTTTAATTGAAATTATCGTAAACATTTTAAACAACAATTCTTATTTTATGAAGCAGTGTTTGTACATTTACCAAACATCATGGCGTTGACTGTGATCAAAAAAATCAGAGAGCCCAGTTTTTACATTCTCAACATTTCGGTATCTTTTTTCCTGAATAGCTGCTGCAGAGATCTGAGCAAGTGGTCATCAGATGATTCAATGTCAGAGGAATAAGATGGACGGAGTAGAATTTCCCCACTAAAATCATCATATTTTGCTGTCTCAGTCTTGCCGAGTAGGGCCTTATTATCAGATGAAAGTTTATGGTCATAAGCGCTCTTGTATACTAGACCATAATGGATTAAGATGTTTGAAACAATGGATTGACAAGAATCTTCACGCAGCAGATCATTGTCCAGCTTTGTTCTAGACTTTGGAGGGGCATTAAAGAGGTCAAAATTGCTCGATCGGACTTTGGAGAATTCAACGCTGGCACGTGCGGACATTTCATGCGTTCGCGAATTCCGTAGAATCTGGAGGGTGACAGGCAGTTGAAACTCGGAGCAGTTCTAGCGGGAATATGGCTGTGGATTCTCAGGATGTTTGTAATAGGATTTCGGGAAGCTGGCTCTGGATTCTTGGGAGGCTGCCTCTGAGGGGATTCTAGCATCGAAAGCGTAGAACCTCATGGGGATCACTTCTGCTTACATGTCTAATGCGCTTTCCTACTGGTTGTTGTACTTTTATGCTTAAATACTGAAGTTATGTTTGAATTTGGTTCTTTGAGTATTTTAAATCACCTTCGAACTGTGCAGCACACAAGAACAAACAGCCTCTCTATAGACCTCCTGTACTACTTTATTGTGAATTTTCATCAGCTTGCTGTTGGTTTAGAAAGGAAAAATTCTCGACTTGCGCTCTATCATTGGCCTTCCACTTCGACTATTTAGTAGTTTGTAGGACACTTGGAGGCAGCCTTGCCGTACAATGACCACGGCAGCCTAGTTGGTAGAGACGACGAGTTAGATACCAGGTCGAAGATTATTTCCTTTGGTTATTCATCTTAATTTAATTCTCCTTTAATATAATATTGAATAGGCTTCAGCCTGCGATTTGCTCAGAAGAAAACAGAATTAGTACAAGACATCATAGAAAGAAAAAAGATTATCATTATTCTTTATTAAACAAACCTTCAGTATGTTCAAAATCGCCTATACAAGTGGAACAAACGTGTTCCCCCTTCACGTTTTTTGAAGGGGTTTGGGTATTTTAGAAAACTAACTGCAGTTTGATGAGTTAACTTGATAGTGTACTTCTAATGACCCAAAGGACATTTTTCTTAGATAACCAGTACATGTTTTTTTTTTTAAATTTCTAACATTTCCACATTTAATATTAAACACATTTGCTTCTCGAGTTTGGGTTTAAAAATTAAAACGTGATGAAAAGAAAGAAATAAATTGATGTATAATGAGTTACTTGAATTAATTTGAGCATTGGAAAATTACCGATTGGAAAACACAATTTTAGTCAGGTCAGGCTGTAGAAATCAAGGTATCAATCTATTAACTAATATTATTTAAAATATGGAAAAAGGACAGAAGAAAACAGAATTACCCATCTCCGTATCAATCTATTACTATTTTCACTAGATGGAACCCGTCAAAATTTGACGGTAAACGACTTTGTGGTTTCACAGAAAAAGGTTAAAACTTTATTAGAATGTATAAAATATTTACAGAACATTTGTTAGCAATAGTTAAAAAAAATAAAACCCCTCGGTGTTAAAAATACATTACGAAACAGCCCGGAATAGGCAGTTCCCGCCACCTTTAATTTTTATAATCTTTCTCTCCATCTTATTATGAATCTCCGTCTCTTTAATTAAAAAATAAATAAAAAATCGTCAGAGTAACAAATAGAATAACAGAGCAACATAAAAGCAAAGCACGTTGCACGCTTCCATGCTAGTTAAAGGAACGTACCAGGCCTGCGCAGAAGCCAATTTTTGCGAATGTACGTAAAGACAGTTTTTATCATAACACTACGCATGCGCTTAAAGCAATTTCTAATTGTAAATTACTGTTAATTAATAGGAATTAGGGACACAAAAACTAACTTTGACAAATATACAGACTAACAACTGTAAGAGCTTTCATTTAAGACCAAATTGAAGTTTAGAGATGCAGTAGTTTTCTCCAACGAACTTACCCTTGGAAGTTAAATATATAGATTTTTGGCTATATGTGTATTTTAGTAAACCAAAGCTCATACTAATACAGGATTCGTTAATACTTACGGAAAATAAAGATAAAACTTAACGAAATACTAACGCACAAGCAGCATATACGTTCTGTATAATTTCTTATGCAAATTCCGAGTTATCTGTCGCTAAATAGTTGGTTTTCCGGACCGCTACACTGAAAGCTGACATCTTAAGCCCAAGTCTTATTCTGTGGTGTAGCTACACTAAAAGCCCAAGTCTTCTAAATTATGTAGTAGTGACGTCATAAATGCTTATGTCATTTGAGAAAATGTTAAATTCTGTTACCAACAGTGTATTGCGCTCTCTCCGTTTTAATATTTTTTTTTTAAATATTGTTTTTTCCATTTTTGGGTTTTTATATCCGCAGGAAGAGCGGCGTAATATTTTCTTGATGCACTGTGGAATACATTTTCCTTAGCTTCTTTCTTTCTTTCTTTTTTTTTCTTTTTTTCTTTTTTCTCTCTCTTTCAGTCTACCCTCAATCCATTTCATTTGAAGTCTTTTTATGGGCGCCGCTCCGTTCTTTTATTGAAAATCTTTTCCCACCCCACTTTTCACTCTCGCTTAAGGAAAGGCTTTTCTCGCCGCCACTTATTTCCAAAGTTCGACACTTGGTGGTGTTCCAGCTTCAGACGCTCAGGATTTAACAAGTAGGGAGAGAGGGTTAAGACAGATGTCGAGAAAGGAGGAATAAAAGAAAATACGAAATACAGATGGGAGCGATGGCGGCACGAAAAACTGGATAATGAAATGGAAGAACAGGATGAAAATACATGAGCTTCAGTCTTTCCCCCACCCAATGAAAAAGTGTATTTAAAGAATATCGTCGTCGCGTGACGAATGAGAAAGCGAACGATAAAAACGTCTGCTTAAATCTGCTATCCTGGAAGGTGACAGGAAATGAGGGATGAAGCTCCTTTGCTCCACAAACGGGCCCATTATTAATGGAATCCCTTCTTCTTGGGGGATATTATGATCCGCTCAAGAGTCCCTTATTAATAATCACTGGATATTAAAACAAGTTGAGTTTAGGGAACTCGAGTCAGTGGATTTACTGGTACACTTTTTTCCCCTCAAGATTCTATTGTATATTGAAAGCTAGAATTTTGATCAATGACATTTTCTTACATGCAGTTATACGATGATTGGAAATGTAATAATGATCACAATAATTCAGTGCACCACAGATTTCCCTTTTGCGGTCCCTCAATAAGTCCATGCCCCAGCATTGTCCATGCCCCTTTTTCATCGTCGTGGTAGCATCATAATTCCGTCAGCACCCCCAGATTTGTTGATGTCACGGATGGAGCGGTGGACTGACCGCATAACGTCGGGAGCCGTGTGGAAACGAATGCTGCACAGGGGTTCCTTAAGTTCCTTGAGAATGAATCAAAATCACAAGAGATAAGATCTGGGGCGTATGAAAGGTGGTACGGCGCTTCCTAACCCCAGCTTGCGAGCAAGTCACAGGAACGGGTATTGTCATGGAGGATAATGGATGAAGTGGTGACAAAATGACGCCATTTCCTCCACAGGACTTCACGAAGGTCATATTGCAAGAAATGTGAATAGTATGCAGCAGCATTTCCGGTTTGTCAGTTCGATAGTTCATAAGTAAAAATCACATCAACGCAATAGTAAGCAACAGCTTGAAAGCGTTCACCCATTTCCTTACCGGATTATATGGTAATACATCAACTCCACAGGTCCTTTACAAGTGCACTCCGTTGCAGTTTCATCTTTAAGCCAATAAGCTACTTCAATCTGGAAAACATAATTTCTCCGCCGACTTTCTGTTCTGAATAGAATGTGTAAACTTAGTGTGCATACGCAGTGCGTGAAAAGGCAATCCCCATTAATCATGGAGAGGGGAAGGTGTGGCCTTGCATGCGCTAGTACAGTTTAGATTGTACATATCGCCATTCCCTTCTAGCATTGCTATGATCGCTATACCATTTCCCAGTTTAAATATGCAGCGCGTATTCATGTGTTCCCGTACAACTATTTTACAGTATTCGGATCAATTGGCGGTGAGTTGGCGGGCATAGTTGGACGTCCGTGGTCGTCCATGATTTCACCAAACCGTACTCTTTTTTTTCGATATCTCTTTTACCTAAGCAGTACCGAGGATGTTAAATACCATTGAATCTATTAGAAATTTAACCCTGCTTGGGGTCAGCCTACTGAAGCTTTGCTTGGTCAGATTTACCAGAACATCAAAGAATCACGAATGCAGTTTCCGATATTTGGAGAGAGTAGGGCATAAGTTACGTTAGAGGATTGATGTTTATTGAGTCACCAAGGAAGGATACATTTGTAAAGTAGGTATCAACTTGTATATTTGCACTATTCACTAAATTTCTTCCCCCTTCTGTTCACTCGGTCCATGAACCAGTGAGCTTCGAAATCCCGGAGGGACTTATGCAACACGTTTGTACAATGTAGAAATAGAAAGAGCTACACCATCAAGTATAATCGTCAAAAAAACTTTGACTACGATTGTTCTCATCTATTGTCCTGGGAAACTTTCATCCAGGTAATCTTCCACATCATCTTCATTCGGTATCGTCTTCATTCAATGTATGAGATATAAACTTTCCAATTTGCATTTCGAAGAGACCTGATCCTTGAGTAAGAGCAAGTTGGATGTTTGTTGCGTTACGCAAGACTCGCATATTGAACCGTTGGACAGTCCTCTGTCATACGCGACATGGATGTTTAAAAATGCTATAATGTTTTTTGGCCCACCTCAGGGTAATAAGGACACCCAAAGAATTGTAAACATATTTCCAAAGAAAATGTAAACCCATAGAAAAATTCTTATAAAACATTTCCGTTATTTGATTTCTTTGAAGAAATTATCCGAATCCCCCGGAGACCCTGCATTCAAATATTACAGTTTCGTTTTATTTTTCCGTTCAAATACAATTCTGCAATACTTTCGAGATAGGACAAATAGTCATGAGGTTAGAGCCGATATGTACGCATAGCGACAACAAGAGGGCGTGCGCCCACACAATACGACCACCCGCAGAACCCTTGAGCCACGACTCCTTGAAAGCAATGACGTCAATCGAATGGAAACACCGACCTCGATTGATAGAGAACTAACACTGATCGTCGATCAAGAAAGCCTCGGACAAAGTGAAAGGGAACAATCGAGTCACTCCAAAGGACAACAAACGCAGCTAGCGAGCGCCTTGTGTTTCCAGTTGCTCCGAGGCATTCATCACTGACGGTGGGAGCTGTTCGCATAGGAACAAGAAAGGCCTCCGAAGGTTTATCTGCTTTCTCTCTTATATACAGCAGCATTTGTCACGTTCACTTTCATTGTGTTTCATTTTTCAGTTATGGCAGGATCGCCCCTGAGTGCTTTGACTCGACTCGAGAAGGCAAATGTGTGTAGATCGCTCATATGCGTAAAATATTTCATTTTACTGATCCTTATTTGCAGGTAGGTTTTACTTTAGCTGGCCTTCACATCAGGCGTTTTGAGGTACTCTAATATATTAAGGGTGCTCAATTGTTTTCAAAAATAAATATCGATATTTTATACATTGTCGGAACCCCTGTGCGAAAATGCACCATTCCCCTGGCATTAGAATGGAACAGTTCAATTCATTGAATATTCATGTACAAAATAAGATTTATTGGGGTATTTAAAAACATTTATTACAAGAATTGTTCCAAATGGCGTCCCTCAGCGTACTGCAGGACTGACTTCTGCAAACGATGTTCTGATAAAGTCTTTCAAAAATGCCCTCAATGTCCTGAATGTGTTCCGCTGTAAACGGAATCCACTGGAGTTCGTCGATAAGACTCTTCATTAAGCCCCACAGGAAGAAATAAAATCCTGTAAACATTTCAAGGAGGAGCTTTAGCAGTGAAGTAGAAATGCATTTATACATATATTAAAAAGAAATTACCTCCCCCCCGAGTAGGGTAAGGCAAGTAGCAGATCCTGCAGTCATCTATTTTTACTCCTTTATCTGCACGTTTTACCTCTCCTCAAGTTTTTTAATCAAAAAATTAATTTTCACGAACATAATATGTAGAAAATGTAAAAAAGCTCGTATTTTCTTTCATTTCTCATCATATCCGAACATATGATATACGTGTATCCCATGCTATTGTTGCCATAGTTCTAAAGACCAAGTGACTGCCACTCCCGCAAATCTGACCCCAATGGAACAACTGGGCCTAAACGTCATAGTAATGTAGAGATTGCCTAGAGGAATCTGGATACTGAATTTCACGCTTTTAAGTACCTAAATAGCACACTGATATATTGTCCTCTCTGAATCCCACCCCCATAATTCCGACCCCAGTGTACCAATCAAAACCAAACTAAATAGTGCAGATGGAGACCAAACTACATTCCGAATTTCAACCTTCTACCAAAAAAAATGTAGAAATTATGAATGAGACGGACTGACATTATAAAACCAATAAGTAGCTCCACCATTCTTCCGCTACTTAATAATATAGATTATGAGCACTTGAGTAATCGTGCGTCGACAAAACGATTTCACGTGCGCGCGCCGATGTCAGTAATGGTTAAAAGATAAACAGAAAGTAACAATGTATTCCTTCTTGAGAAGTCGATTGTTATATGACATGCCATTATCTTTGGTATTCTTTACACTCACTGTTTTTAGCACGTGAATTCGACTCGAAGGGGTCCACGATAAATTCTGAAAACTTGATAAGGCCGAGCTAAGACTTTGATGGTCATATTTCTGAAAACAGAATTTGAAAAAGTTAATCCGTTTTCAAGTTATCGTGCAAACGGTGGACGGACGGCCGGATAAACGTACAGACCAACGGCGCATTCTTATAAGTAGCTTTTATGCTAAAGCTCCTAATAAGTCTGTGCAATTAGAGGGATATGGACGCACGCCACAGGCTCTTTTTGGCCAATCCATCTCTCACCAAACGTTTGGTTGAGGTAGGCTCTGATATTTACTGAAAAATTTGGTGGCGCACTATCGCGCTGTAAGCACATTTGCTATCCAATGTTTAAGCAATTCGGGCAACCTTTCCTCAAGAAAAGGGTGGTTATAGTTAAACAGGAGGTGTTTAGAGCTCTGCGTTCAAGAAACTATTGGTCAAAATGCAACCAAATATTGTGTGCATACATTCTTGACCATGACGTTTCGATTTTTTAAAATAAAAAAATTAGTTTAAAAATTCCCGCTAGAGTGACATCTGGCGCTAAGATCGCTTTAATTGGATAGGTCATCAAATAAATGCGGATATTAAACTGAAGTTAAGAAACAAAGTGCAAAGATTTATTTGCAATTTCGTGTGAGAAAAACAGATGCCGTAAGGTTTATTGTCCATGGGCTAGAATGTCACCGCCTGTGAAGAAAGAAATGATACAGCAAAACACTGCATTCATTGCTTTGTGCAGATAAATAAGCAATAGAGCAAAATTACACAGTTTACAATTAATGCCCTCCATATCCCTGCTGTAAAGCATACATTAGATGAATAACGCTCTCAACGGCATAATATACGCTTACTAATTTGAATGCAATTGTCGCACATGAAGGTAATTCGTTTGTTTTTTTCAAAGCAGCTAAGTTGGGAACATCGCCTTTGGCACACAAACCCCATAATTAAAAATCACAAGGTGTCAAGTCTGCTGAAAATGGGGCCGTTTTGTTGGAAATAATCGGCTACTTAGGCCGGATTCACAATACGATGAAGTCCGCATCGATTTGACGGCAAAAAAATACGGATATTGCGCGGAAAACCTGATAAAATCCAACTCGAGCTGCGTTCTATCTTGTGTTTTTAGACCAATATCAGCAATTATAGTGATATTCAATCTACCCTCTCCCTAACTGCGAGTGGTCGAAGCCTAATCACAACGCGACATCGTGCTGCAAGCGCTATGGGCAATTAGTTCTTTTGTTTTCTTTATAAATATTTTTTAATGGACACTAAATGCATATTTAATAAAACATAATATTGAGATAGTTAAATTTTATTTCGATCAAAACAAAAATTCACCTTTTAAACTGCTGAACTACAATTAGATCAGGCTCGCCAAAAAAAAAATTAAAAATGGCCGGCAATGTTGCTGGTGCATCATGGGGTATAGAAGAGAAAATTTTGGGGAATTTTTTTAAGTGTCCAAAATTATTATTTTTAATCCTGTTCCTCATAAAACGTTGAAAGTTAGAGAGAGGTTAGATGGAGTTTCACTATACTTGACCGTAACGATCGTATGGCTTCAAACGCTTGCCGTCGACGTCTTTCGTCGCGGAATCCCTTGTAGTGTGAATCTAGCCTTATACCCTCTCATCAGATTAAGTTTTCCGGCAATGCAAGCATTTTGACTTGTCGCTAATCCAAATTAATGTAACAAGGTTTCTGATCCTTTATACACCCAACAGTTATGTCACTATCTGTTGTGCAAATTAAAGTGACATGAGTGCCAAATGTCATCCTAGCGGAAAATTTTTGAACTATTTTTTTTATTTAAGAAATCATAATCAACAATATATGAACATCATCAATACAACCATATTCTGAGCAGTGACATTTACGATTTCAAATTTATGCGCCATTGGAATTTTAACATTGCACTTCAAAATTCGGAGCAAATACATAACCTCTTTCCTTTATTCTCGATAATAAATATTCTAACAAACGTTTAAGCTTTCACCTTTGCCCTTAAACAGCTCGCCCCTCTGCCCTTTGAGCTCTCACCTGAGCGACATGGATCATGTGAAGAAGCCTGACAGTTTCACTGTGATTATGTGCTTTTCATAACGAGAAATACAAAATTATTTTTTAAAAAAATCCTTAAATAAGCAGAAATGCTGAATACGGGAAACATAATTGATCTCGTGTTTGGACGAGATAAGTGGAGTATTCCGCATAGAAATGCAGGTGCTGTTTAAACATGTGCGACGACTAATTGGCGCGATGATAGGACGATGATTTATGATGTCGAAGGTGTTGAAGGAAGAAAAAACAAACACAACATAATGATGATGCGGATGTGATGATGGAAAGGGATAGAATTCGAAGCCAAGTGCAGACATACCTCGACTTAGTCTTTTACGACTTTACGTTAGTTTTATCGAATGTATTTAAAAGCATAAATAATTTTTATTTATTTATTTATTTATTTAAAATTCTATACAATTCAACAATTCATATGTATATCCCAAATCCCGAAGCCTACTATAAAGCGTATGGAATCATAGGGACAAAAAGTTTCATAATCAAAAACAAAAAAAAAAAACTTAATAATATACAAAAACAAATTCAAGTTTATACAAAATACAAAAATAAGTTCAAAAATAACAACAATAATTATAATAATAAGTTTAATGTTAATTGATATCACAAATAATTTTTCCAAATTAATAAACAATTTTATAATACTCTATATGTTATTAAACTTAATGTCCATGTTGGGAGTCTGTTAAAAATCTGTCGGATGTAATATTCTTTTTCTCTTGCACCATTTAAGTTAAAGATTTTTGGTACTACATAATTGTATTGTCTTCTTAAACCATATTGAGTTTCTCTTTTAAATTTCTATAATAATCAAATATTCTATCAAATCTGTAACTTTTTGTATTCCTAAATTTTTATAAGTATTTAATAAGCTGTTTTTTTCCAAATGTGTTTCATCAACCATTGATTTTATAATTCTATCTTGCAAGTCTTTTACTTTTGAAAATTGTGCTCTATGATGATAAACCAACAGACCATAGCGTATTCTTGATTCAAAGTGTGTATGATATAATAATTTTCTAACCCTTAGAAGACAGTAAAATTTAACAAAACCATCAAACAATAGATTTTGCGTAATTTTGACACCAAATTATTAATGTGAATATGCCATGATAGATTGGCATCGATATCTAATCCTAAATATTTTATGTTTTTAACTTCTTGGATTTTTGGACATTTACATAAGCAATTATCTTTCCAATCATCCATGTTCTCCATACACTCCATTTTATGAAAAAAAAATTTTGCGTCAAGAAATTATCATATTGTTTACGTGGAATTATAAATTTAATTAAATGTTTTTTTATTCAGATTTAAACTCATCTTATTATTTTTTATCCATTTAATTGTTAGAGCTAAATTTTTTTCTGCGTATCTCTTAAAACTTTCCTTCATTTTTATGCATAGTTAGCAAAGCAACATCATCTGCCTATATATAAAATTGTTAGCGATAATTGGGCCGACTATCTTATATTTTCTTCACTTAACGAAAATCTATAGGGTAGCGCCGGGATAAATTACACATTTTTATTTAAATATTTCAAAGGCATTATTCAGTTGTCCAGAAGCTACCTATATAAATACGTTAGTAAATCAATGCCATTTATAGGGTGGCGCCAGAATAAATGTATTGATTTAAATATATGCTATTATTGCTGCTATTAATATTAGGACCGATAGGTATTTTCACAAAGTGCATCGATCTGTCCGTCCGTTTGTCTGTTTGTTGGTGTTCTAGCGTTCGAACGTTCCGTATTTTTAACTTTCGACAACTTAGGGAAAACGAAGTATCAGTTCATTGGTGGAAATAATCGGTGAACTATTTCCGATTCAAAAGATCACAAATAACAGAGGGACCACGTTTAACGCAATGCAATTTCTTGTATGCATGGCATATTCGATAGCTAAGGCAGAGAGAAGGCTTATGAATTTGGTGAAGAAGGTGGTGGTCTTCGTTGGTAGTCAAAATCAGTCGATATTGGTTCAATGGTACGTTTTATATTGGTACCATAATGGTACATTGGATAATTTCAATGCTAAGATAAGGCATCAATATATCAAACAACTTGTAATCATTTGTCATGAACGAATATAACGAGAAAGTAATGATAATCGAAATTGGTTCAATGGTACGCGTGTTAATGTTAGCATTATGGTATCATTGGAAACTTTGAATGTTAAGATAACGCGTGTAATACCTCAAACAACTCACAACTAGTTGTTAGGCTATTGTTATCATAACCAACTGCAATCAAAAACATATTCCTATCAGGTTTAATATCATCAGCGGCTAATTACTGTTATGCCTGCTGTTATCAATAGCAAATGGGTATTTGACTTTATAATTAGACCTATTGTAACCTAATAACTAAACAACTATAACAAGATAACAAGAAATGGTTTTCGGCATGTGACAAGTAAACTCAAAGGGTTTTTTCCTCCTTCATAAACCTCAATGTGTGCTTCCCTTGTGCACAAGCAGCATTGAAGATGCGTATCTTCATTAACAGCTACTGTATTGTTGTTAAGCGTACTATCAACAGCGAATTACTTAGGCCTTACATTATCAATAGCTAATTTTTGCTAGACATATTGTAGCTAAATGTATCGTCGCTAATTTAGCTACATAAATATTGTAGCTAATAGCTAGTAGCCATGCTCTATAGATATAAATGGTCATCTAGCTCCACTGAAAAATGAAGCTAAAGTTTTTAGCTCCGATAGGATGGGAACTCCATTGAAAAATGGTGCTGCATGTATAGTCGGCCCAACTGTGCATACAGCACCGTCCTATCTGGAACTAGAAAATGTAGTTTCATTTTCAGTTTCAATGGAGCGGAATTAAATTTGCCCAGAATTTGATGACATAATACTTCCGAATTTAGTGTATTCTGCAAAGTTTTTAAATAGATAATTATTAAACCAACGTAAATGCATTACGCAGCTCACTCTTAACATTGGGCAGCAACTGTATGAATAAAATAACTGTTCAAATTAGGGATTCGTATCATGTTAGGTGCCGCATAGATCGCACTTGGACCATTGCGATGTATGCGGCACCTTGCGTGTTCTGAATTCCGAGCTTCTCTAAACAATCGAAAATGGAAGCTCGGTAACGGAAGCGGAAGCTCGATAACCATTTATTTCTATAGACCATGCTAGTAGCTAATCGCTCGCTTCAACAGCAGTGCATGCTTACGTAGGAACGCTTTAGCAATAGATTATGAAGAAATTAAGGACGCTACACAGACCGCTTTAATAACTGACGCTCATTTCATTAAATAGAATTGCCTACAAATTAAAGGACTCTTATATGTTCGAATATATAGAGAATTTTACACACTCCATTAACCTTTCGGACTCTTTACTCTTTTATTCATTTCGAACAGCACAATTCTTTAGAACTACACCTAGCCTTTTCAATCCAAGAATTCCTTAGCAACCTATTAACCAAATGCTTTTTTTTTAATCCTCGAATTCCTTAAAATCGTAACGGTCCTGGGCATTTCGCTTGCCCGAATTATTATTATTATTATTATTATTATTATTATTATTATTATTACAACACAAATGGTTTAAGTTTTCTCACAACCGTTTTCACATAATGGTTTAAGTGATAAATTAGCGCATGCTTATTTAAATTGTTAAAGGAAAGGTCACTATTCTTAAAGCTCTAGATATGAAGGTCACTATCCTTACCAAGAGCTTTAACTATTCCGTTATCCCAGCGCCATCATATCATGAAAACAACGCCATTAACAGGGTGGCGTCGGTATAACAGAATAGTACCGTGTAAAGTATTACATTGTATTTTATAAGGACCAAAAGTTTTGTTTTGAACATTTCAATCAATTTTAAAGGATTTTTTTCGTGTTACATTGCATGTCTTGGACCAGTTGCCGACGTTAAGTCGATATATGTTTTTAATGTTCATTCTGAGGGCAGGATTCGAAATCTTTAAAAATTTTTTTCTCTGCTTCAAGGGGGATGCTGCATAACCCTGCGTAGGAGGGGGGGTGGGGTAGACGTTTAGACATTTTTAATAAAATTTTAATTCTTATCTTGGAAATAGCCGAGATTTCATTTTCATATTAAAGTGTCAAGAAAAGCTTAGCCAGGATTTCCGTTTTGTCACGTGACAAGTTTCTAGGAACTCTTGGAGTGTTGGCATTAGCTACGTTCGAATGATTCTTTAAAACTCATTAGAAATTTCGCAGGCTGCTGTAATTTGAAAATGGCGTAGCCGCAACAGCAGTAGCAGAGAGGAGAGCGCGAGGGCGAGAGAGAGAGAAAGGGATCCATTAACGTCATTTATTTTTCAACGTCCGCCGAGAGCAAAGCCTGTCTTTTCACGTCGCCATTCCCTCTCCCTTTCAATCAAAAGAGTTCGAAATGTTCAACGTAGGTCCCAGGCTTTTGCCAACCTTTGTTGACTGGGAACGACGGCGACATTGCGGAGCTTGTTCATCACGAGAGAGAGAGATGCACGGAAGATGCTGGGTCGCCATGGCAACGGTTGCCCCTGACGACGACAGTTCGATAGGGAGAGAGAGAGAGAGAGAGAAGCTGTGCTGCTGCTGCTGGTGCTGCTCTATGTTGACGTGTTGTTGCTTCATTCAGCGCAAACTTAAAGTGACAACACTCGGAGCGAATGAGCCGGCATGACGGTCTCCCGAGGAAGTCGTCTGATTTTTCGTCGACAATCGCGAGGTCGCAGGCACCCGAGATCCATCCAGTCCCGTTTTATTTCCTCACGGTACCCCCTCTATCAACCTTTACCCACCCCCAAACACGACATTTCCCATTTCTCCCCTTTCCGCCGCCATCGATCTAAATGCGACCGTTCATTATCTCCATGGGGACACCCGAGAGAAATGGCGCCCTCACCTCGTTTCTGAACGTGTCATGTTCATCCCAACCCCCTCTGAAAAGTATTTATACAAAATTCTCAGCTAACTTGATATAATTACATCTTTTTCCGCTTCCTTTCCCCGTTTTATTTACAGCGGTATCTTATGGAACTTTAACGGCTAAGTTCTTTTCCTTGAAAAATTCCTAAAAAAAAGTTTTACTATATATAGTCTAGAAATGTTATACCCTTAAACAAGGGAAAAGCAATCTAACTGCAAGATCACACCTTTGCATGAATTTCTATTTTTTTCTAGATACCATTTTGTCCTCAATTTTAAGGTGATATAAAATGACCCTTTTCTAATTACAATTAGAAAACGGGAGGGAAAACAATTCTGCGACCTAGACTCGAACCAAGGACCACGACTTTCGACAGTGAATCGCAAATGCTGTTAAAGTTATCCTTTTGTACTTCCATGTACTCATAAAACAGCCCAATTGGCAGAGCAGGCTCCCAAATCAAAGATCCATAATTGTCTTGTGACTTTAAGGATATATGTATTGTAACAGCATTTGCGGTTCACTGTCCGCGATAGCTTAATACCCAACTTGCAAAAGTAGCTGTGACATCAGTTGTGGATGGCATCCGTTGTTAGCGGCCATCTTGAAAATGGTACTGCATCATGCTGGTCAACACAGCTAGATAAAGAACGCCTGCTCATTGAACATCATACATTGTTCCATCATCATTTGAAAGACAGGTTTACGGCTTATTATTGGTAGAAATACGATTAACAATGTGTGATATAACAATAAATGACGTTTCAGTGCGCAGGCCTTCTTTATCTAGTTGGTGTTGTGTTGGCTCGGTGGCCGGAAATCCAACTTTCAATCCCATAAGCAGTTGCGTCAGGGCATCCACAAATGGCGTCAGGGCTACTTTTGCAAATTAGGTATTGGTTAGAGCAATGACATCGAAAGCCATGGTCCGTAGTTCCAGACCAGCTCGCGGAATTTTTCCTTCCCTTTTCTACACTATAATAATAATTTCTTTGAAGATTTTCTTAAGAATCTTCACTTCTCTTCGACCCCTTTCTATTTGAGCAGTATTTTAATAAGCTTCTTGTGAATTCCACTTCTTCTTATCACCAAACGATTAGAAACATTCCTACTGTCAAACAAAGAACAGTCCAATGTCAAGACTTGTGCAAAAGGTCAACTGACTCAAGACCCAGATCGACCCTGGCCTTCTAACGGAAGTCTTTATGCTGTTCGAAGATCTATGGGAACAAGTATCCCTTAAAGGCCTTAAAAGTGGCGGGAAACCTTTAAAATTATCACAAAAGACTTTATTAAAATGAAAAACGGAAAAAAGAATTCCACAAGCTGCATTCAAATCACGGACCACCAGTATCCAGCTCGTCGCCTCAAACAACTAAGCCATTTAGGGCACTGGTACAGCAAGGCTGTTTCCAAATGTACTAAAGATACTAACAAGTAGTAGTCAAAGTGGAAGCTCAGTGATCGCGTAGGCACCCATATCGGAATTTCTCCTTTCTAAATCGTGCCAGCGGTGGTCCGGTTGCTGGAGTGGACGAGCTAGGTAGTCGTGGTCTCTGGTTCGAATCCAGTTCGCAGAAATTTTTCTTTCTTTTTTCATCTTCACAAATTTACCTATATTGGAGCATTATCTCCAATGATTAACTTGAGAATAAAATAAAACTCTTTTTCCACAACGAAACAGGAAATGAACAAAAAGAAAAAGACCGAAAATAAAATGAAAAAATACAACCTGAGTCTGTAAGCGCTTTTCGAAAGCTTTGCTTTCATCATTCAGCAGCCAAGGAGCACCTCGAGAGAACTTGAGGGAACTGACTTGGAATAGAACATGCTGAGTATTTATAACTGACAGAAGCCAATCAAGACAAAAAGATCCAACTGAATTTTATTGATTGGGTAAGTGCGTCGCCCATTTGATCAATGGTGATTCGCTAATAGGACCCCTATCTAAGTTGAGTAATAATTTTGTATCTGTTTTTTGAATGGCTAAGCTTTCGAAGGCGTCCAGAAGGTGTTTCTTGTTTATTGACTCAATAAGTTTTACATTGCTTAATAAAAATTCATGTCCGGTATCTAGCGAGTGTTTGGCTATGGATGACTGATTCCCTCTACCATATCTTGTGTGTCTCATGTGTTCTTCGAATCTTGTTTCAATATTCCGGAAAGTTTGTCCTTTGTATCTCATGGGGCATTGTGAACATCTAGCTTCATATATTCCTGATTTCTGTAGTGGTGGAATCGGGTCTTTTGGATCGGGTAATAAATGCTTGGTCTGGTTGGGATTGCTAAAAGATAACGAAATATTAAAAGATTTAAAGACAGAATTGAGACCTTTGATTAATGATCTATTGTAAGGTAAGGATATGACTCTCCCTCTATTTTTAGTCCGGTTGAGGGTAGTGATTTCGTCCATGAACTTTTTTAACTTCCTCTTCCTTACCAAATCGGTGATGGTACGTGTGCTATAGCCATTTTTAACTGCAATATTCTGAATCAAGGAAATTTCTTTTTTGAATGAGGATTGACCAAGTGGGAGATTAATAGCTCTGTCAATCATCGAAATGAAAGTAGATATTTTTTGATTCCAAGGGTGGCTGGAATCGCTTGGTATGTAATTCAATCCGTTCGTAGGCTTTCGGTATACCTCAAATGATAATGAATCATGGTTTCTGATGACTAAGATGTCAAGAAACGGCAACTTTTGATTGTTTTCTAACTCAAAAGTGAATTGAACGGACGGAAAATAGCTATTAATATGTTGGACAAAAGTGTTTACATCGCAAGCATTGGTGTCAAAAATTGTGAAGACATCGTCCACGTATCTGAACCAACAATCGGGAAAGTAAAAACCGGAATTCTTCAGGATATCCTCGAAACTTTTCAGAAATATTTCAGCCAAAATAGGGCTAAGGCAAGAGCCCATCGGTGTACCGCCCACCATTTTGTAAACTTTCCCATTATATTTAAAAATATTATTATTGGTACATAACCTCGTTAGACTTAAACATTCGTTGCGTATGTTTTCAGGAACTTTGTTCTCATTCAAAACATTAGTTAAAAAGTTTATAGTTTCAGGTATAGGGATGCTAGGGAACAAGGAGACAATATCGAAGGATACCAAAATTTCCCCTTTCTTAATGACCTTATTTTTCAGTTTTTTCACTAAGTCAATACTATTACTAACCGAACTGTCGAAGTTCGACAATTTTAAGGTTTTTAAAAACTCTGCTAGAAATTTAGAAAGCCGATAAGTAGGAGAGCCGATTTGGTAAGGAAGAGGAAGTTAAAAAAGTTCATGGACGAAATAACTACCCTCAACCGGACTAAAAATAGAGGGAGAGTCATATCCTTACCTTACAATAGATCATTAATCAAAGGTCTCAATTCTGTCTTTAAATCTTTTAATATTTCGTTATCTTCTAGCAATCCCAACCAGACCAGGCATTTATTACCCAATCCAAAAGACCCGATTCCACCAGATATTACAGAAATCAGGAATATATGAAGCTAGATGTTCACAATGCCCCATGAGATACAAAGGACAAACTTTCCGGAATATTGAAACAAGATTCGAAGAACACATGAGACTCACAAGATATGGTAGAGGGAATCCATAGCCAAACACTCGCTAGATACCGGACATGAATTTTTATTAAGCAATGTAAAACTTATTGAGTCAATAAACAAGAAACACCTTCTGGACGCCTTCGAAAGCTTAGCCATTCAAAAAACAGATACAAAATTATTACTCAACTTAGATAGGGGTCCTATTAGCGAATCACCATTGATCAAATGGGCGACGCACTTACCCAATCAATAAAATTCAGTTGGATCTTTTTGTCTTGATTGGCTTCTGTCCGTTATAAATACTCAGCATGTTCTATTCCAAGTCAGTTCTCTCAAGTTCTCTCGAGGTGCTCCTTGGCTGCTGAATGATGAAAGCAAAGCTTTCGAAAAGCGCTTACAGACTCAGGTTGTATTTTTTCATTTTATTTTCGGTCTTTTTCTTTTTGTTCATTTCCTGTTTCGTTGTGGAAAAAGAGTTTTATTTTATTCTCAAGTTAATCATCTGCATTATCCACATAAGATTTCTAGACAATTTAATTATCTCCAATATTTAATTATTAATTTATTATGTTAATGAGCTTTGTTATTATAGACTGCAACCAACATTAATTGGTAATCAAACACAAAGTATGCGGCCCAGCTTATTACAGCTTATGAACACAAAAACACTCTTTGATTTCAAAATCAAAACTTACTAGAAAATTCTTAAGCAAGGCCTTATTTGCGTAAAAAAATCTGAAACGTACAACAGAAGAGGAAAACGTGAAAAAATTACGAAATTCCTTAGAAGTAAGAGTTGAACTTGGTTTAGTTTTTCCGTGTACGCTTTTCGCGTAATCTTTCTTTCAGCCAATTGGAAATCGTAAATGGTTGAAATTCGATGACATCATAAAATGCACTTTTTCGCCTTTCAGTAAAATTAAAATGGACGTCGACCGTGGGTCTTGCCTGTCGGTAGAGCTTTTTATTCAGTTAGTCAATAAATACCCCGGAATATTTGAAAAAAGGCATCCAATTTAAGATACCGTTTTGAAAAAAAACAATATGGGCCATTATCGTGGAGTAAAATCATCCATGTTGACCGTGATGGAAACAGAAGGGAGCACGAACAAAAGCAAGTGAAATAGTTTGCATGAACTTACCACTATGTGGACCTTTTTTTCCCCCAACTTTTCAGTTCTTCTTTTGTTACACCTAAATGAGAACAGATTACCGAGGCAGAAAATATTGCTGAAAGCATAACTCTTGAAATTAAATTTTCAGCTTTCAGCTTAGTTTTTTATGCAAGTGAGACCTTAGCTCTACACATTAGTAGCTAGAGCTGCATCAACTCATACACACACAATCGATGTCCCCTATTTCTGTACTCGGCAAAAATCGAGGTTAAAGGGTTGCGGATAGTGGAGGTATCCAGATCAGAAATTGCCAACCAGTGGTCCTCGTACCATTGATGAGAAAATTTCGATAGACTATGGATTAATTTGGACGCATATTTCATGTTTATTATATTCTTTCACTATATTCTGGCGTGTTTACGTCATCAACAAAGGATTGTCTTATTTCTGTGTTCGCGTTGTGAAAGCTCGTACGCATGCGTTGATTTTCAGTGGCCTGGAGACAATTCATGTTGGTGGTCCGCAGAATTCAAAATTGCAAGTGGTTGGCGACATTCGTTGGTTGATGATCTGCAGAAACGCATCGCTGAAGCTGTAAACCCGATCAAGCCAGATATGATGCAGAGAGTCTTTTCCATTTAGCGAATTTTCAGCAATATTATGCGGCTGTTTGCCATCAAGCCTTCTTTTCTAAGTAATGACTTTCTCGTGCATGCATTTTTAGACGAATTTTCTAGAGGCTTGATTTCCAGACGTTTTTTAGGCGTCTTTTTCAGATGTAGCCAATCAAGTGCAATATAGATCGCATTCTGAGTCGTATCTTCGCCAGTTCAGATTGAGAATCATGGCTGCCTGAAGATGATGCTCGCTGGCATTTGCTAATATTGTTCTATTCAGCTAGCTATCTCTCAACTACCATCTTGATTTTCGCCGAAATTTTAACAGAATTTCGTTTACTGGTCGCTGTACGATTAAGTTTTGACTCAATTCCTCTAGCAGTCCTATTAACCATTTTCCTTCCTCAAGTACCGGGTGATTCAGTCAATTTCTGACCATTTCACTCGAATGACGTGCATTAGGGATAAACAATTGAAAGAATATGAGCTTCATATCGAATATCTAAATAGTTGGAATTTGTATTGTTGCAACGGCGCTGCATGAAAATCGTATTGTTGAAAAATGGCGCCCGCTTTATCAACAGAGCAGAAATGCAAGGTTGTTGAATGGTATTTCGAGACAAAATCACCTGTAATCGTGCAAAGAAAGTTCCGGAAGGAGTAGAAGTGTCGAAACGCGCCAGGCAGGCAAGCAATCATGGATTTTGTCAAGCAATTTCGTGCCACTGAAATGTGTGAAAGGCAAGAAAAAAGGCGGGAGCGAAGCTCGTGTTCGAACGACCGAAGTTGTCGAAAATGTTCGCACAAGGTTGGTCGATTCCCTACCAAAAAATCTGTTCGCCGTCTATCCATTGAAGAAGGGCTGTCGTATAAACGTGGCGAATTTTGAGAAAGGATTTACACCTGTTCCCTTATAAGATCCATGTTTATCAGGAGTTAACAGACACTGGAAGACAGAAGCGACAACAATTTGCGATGGAGTTTGGAGCAGAAATGGAAGCCTATCAGGACATTGTGGACAACCTGTGGATGTCAGATGAGGCCTTCTTCCATCTGTCAGGTGACGTTAATAAACACAACGTTCGTTTTTGGGATTCCCAGTACCCTCATGAGATCCATAAGTCATCTCATGAGGGTACTAAGCCAGTACCTTCATCCACGAAAGGTTATGGCTTGGTGCGCGATTTTCAAAAGAGGCATCATTGGTCCGTTCTTTTTTGAGGGCACCGTAACGTCACAGGCTTACCTTAACATGTTGGAAACCTTCATCCACGAGCTGCGAAGGAGGCGTATACCGCTTCGACATCAATGGTTTCAACAGGATGGGGCTAGGCTTCACACCACAAATGAAGTGCTAGACTTTCTCAATCAGAAATTCGGAAATCGTGTCATTTCAAACAGGTTTCCAGATCGATTCGGGGGTGGCTTTCTTTGGCCCCCTATGAGTCCTGACCTAAACTCATGTGATTTTTATCTGTGGGGGTTCCTTAAAGACAGTGTGTTCACTACAGCACCAAGAACCCTAGACCACCTGCGACAAAGCATCGTCGACTGCTGCACCCTTGTGAATGCAGAAATCCTGGATAGAGTTATGAACAACTTCACCATTCGGCTGCGAGCAGTTCAAAACCTTCGTGTGGCCACATTGAGCATATCATCAAGACTTTTCCACGGGAATAAAAACTCCGAACTGCCTAAAATATCATATTGAAACGCTAAGTTTGTAAACATTAATGGGTCAATAAATCATAGTACTGAAATGGTCAGAAATTGAATGAATCACCCTGTAGAAAAGGACAGGATTGAGATGAAGCAAGACTCTGCCCGTCTAGTCCAGTGGGTCTCGCTAATTTCACGAAAGTGGCAGATAATCAATGAAAGTGACCACAGGTGAAACAACCGCAGATGTTCTAAGTTCTGATTCCATTGTTGACAATGTTACTATACGTTGCTTACTGGTTTTCCAGGATATTAACGAGTTTTCAATTTTCACGATAAGAAAAAAAGGAGTGGTTTTAAGCATAAACGAAAAACTAGACATTTTGAACCGCCTTGAGAAAGGAAAATGCTATAAAATTTGCCACCATTTTTGGTGTGGAACTTCTAGAAAAAAAAAACAAAACAAACAAACCAACAAACAGAACAGTGGTAAACCATGTGATACTATCATTATAATAGATAAAGAGAAAAAAATAGAGCAGCACCAGAATTCTAGCTATATTCCAATTAAATTCCACCAAAATCGCCCCTAGAAGCTAGCATAATTCCTTACAGGTTAGGATGACGAAAGTAAATAGCAATTTTTTATCTGGTAGAAATCAGGCAAGCCCTACTGTTTACTATCACATGGCTATACAATTTAGTTCCCTGCAAGCTATATTGATAGGATAAACACGTGAATGTGCATAAATTTAAAATACTGTCGAGGAACTTTGGGTAAATAATGTTCAGCTGACTACCAGTTGCTAAATGCAATCCAAATCACAACACCTTTTCGGTTTCTTTTTTTCTTTTATTCGTACCATTGCTTGGCCTTTTCCTTTGCGCCCGACTTTAAACATTCGCGTCTCTTTTCAATATTTCAAAGGAGAAGACCGGAATTGCAGCATTAGCAGCAGATGGCGACGACGAACCGAGTCGCTTTCGTTCGCATTTCTCAAGATGTTGGCTTGGCGAGACTTAATGATCTTAACCTTCCGCAAACCACGAGAGTCGCATCTCCCGAGCACAGGATCCGCTCAGCCCAGGGGTCAGCGAGCGCATGCGTGCACCAAGGCCTGCAACACGTCACCCATCCGTCTCTCTCTCTCTCTCTCTCTCTCTCTCTCTCTCTCTCTCTCTCTTACGTCTTGGCCCGTCATTAACGGTTAACGTCTCGAACAGAGAGGGACCCGAGGCTCATGAATATTCATCAGCGCGCGATCAGCAAGTTGTCCGATGACTCTGGGAGAGTCTTTTATTAAAATGGCTTCGCTTATCGCGAGGGTGCAATCTTTTCGCTGACCCCAGTTGCACCTGTTACGATAACCCGTGGCCGCACGCTTCCATTATGCGCGCACGCGCACTCACTCGGATGGGATTTCGCGTCACCAGAGCGGACGGGCAGAATTTCCGACATAGTGCTTAGCTAATCGCCTGCACTCACACGCTCACAGATACACACACGAACGCATCTTCCGCTGCTGTCGAGCTTTTTCATTGCTCAAAGAAATTCTATACTTGTGCTTTGAAGCGTAAAACTTGAGATCGCGTCTAATGCTCTAATTTTTAAAGAGGCTTTAACACTTAAATTCCAAAATATATTAAATAAAATTATAATATTTTAGAACCTATTAGTGTCTCAAGTTTAAAGACTAACGTCACATATATCTACATGTTTCGATAAAATCCACCACGTAGTGAATTTAACCAATTTTTTTTTGTTCATATTTCATGTTAAGCAACTCGCTCATTTATATATAATATTCCAGGAAATGTTATATCAAAATATACTGCACACTTTAAATGATAGTTGTAGACTGTACATCATGAATCTTGTGTTAGTTTTATGTTGTAATATTTGCATACGGTAATAATATTGAAACTTACGACATCAAAAATTAATATTGGAATCAGTAAAATCTTCCCTAAACGAATAATAGCTATTATAAATAGTTTTATAAATAGTCATATTGAAAGTCACTGAAAGATCCAGAAGGTCAATACATAGCCTGACTGGAGAACTTCGTTGTTCCTTTAAATATAGATAAAAAAAAAGAAAGGAAAAAATTCCACGACCTGGATTCGAACCAGGAATTACGACTCTCTAGGTTTTAGCCTCTACCACTAGCTTCCGCAGCTAAGTTGTCTCCAAATATCCTAGACAATGCTAAGCAGTTAAGGTGGAAACCCAATGATAAGGAGTCTTTCGGCAACTGCTAAAATTCCTAATAAACAACTACTCCATTTAATTCCTTCCAAATTTAGTCTAGTTTATGAGTCAACGTTCACGTTAAAATACAAAGCAATTCCAATTTACCAATTATGTCTCGTACAACGGTACAGACAGTACAAATTATTAATGTAACAAGAGCAATTGAGTTTTTGTCTCCTAACTATGAATCGATTTTTATATCACACGCAATACCTTGCTTTTATTAACTGTCAGTAGTAGAGCACGTACAAGCCTGAAAAGCTGATACAGCTCAGCTAAGACCTTGATGATCATATTCTTAAAAAAAAGAGTTAATCCGTTTTATTATTTAAAATGTGCAAACAGCGGACGGACAGACGGACAAACGTATAGACTAAGCGTGCATTATAAACGCGAAACATAACCTGCATAGGAAGAAAAAAACAACTTTCCACAAAATAAATAAATAAATAAATAAACATCCGAGGTTTGTGAATACTTCGACTTTTGTGGCGAGAGTTGGTTGGCGTATGTGCACTAATAGCCCATTAATCGATCCAATTTATATGCATATCTGTACATCAATTTCGGAGATAGCGCTCAATCACAGATAACCGCCGGAATTTTTTGGATTAAAGGTTTTTCCTTCCTTTACAGGCAATTCCACATCACAGTTCCTTCTTACGTTTCCACAATCGATTTTGAAATCCAACCACCACCAATCAATGTATGAATATTTATTCTTAAAATATACATATTACAAATAAAATCCCATAGCTTAATCGAATACCCTCCATCCAAGGAGATATAATCCAAATTTCAGAGAAAATATAATTCTAAATATAATTAGGAGGAAAATTTCTCATAACAGAGTAAACATTTTCCTTAATAAATAATTAATTTAACAAGGAATAATGACTGGGTCCATTTGTTTGAAAATTTATTAAGATATTATTATTTTACAATCATTAATTTTGCCATCTTATTTCAGTGTCAAACATATTTACTGCGATTACTTTTGGTTTAATAAAAAGGCGGTTCCATTAATTAATTGAGCTTCAAAATTAAACGACCCCACTGATTAGTTTTATAAGTACCCAAATCCATTTTTTAAATGTCAATATCATCATAAAACAGTAACTAAATTGAAACGCTGAGGAAAAATCTAAATTATAAATTTATAAATATCACTTGATCCTCGACCCAAAAAGGAAAAATTAAAAATGATGAAAAATTTTGATTCTCCACTCAAAAAATTCATAAAAATTCAATAAGTATGAAAATTTATATATAAATCCCATTAAATTATCTTTATATTTAAGTTACAAAGGTGATTCTTTCGACAGTTCGTTGGTGAAAACTACTGCATCGATAAACTTCATTTTGGTCTTAAATGAAAGATCTTAGTCTGTAGATTTGTCAAAGTTAGCTTTTTTGTCCAGAATTATAGCAGCCGCCACGTAAGTTGAACGATCTTTTTGACATGCGCAGTAAGTCATCTCATCAATATGCTTTGTCTGGATTTTACCCATGATGCACTTGTTCTACTATAGTAATGGTGGAGATATCGTTGAAGCGTGGAAGCCTATTAAAAGTCATAATATAAAACAAATTGCATTCGAGTCGACTATTCAGCGTCATTTTTTAATTTATTAATTTATTAATTTCATTTATCTATTTAAAAGAAAAAACGAAAATAGAAACTACATATAAATACGAAAACAATGTTTCGAAAACGAAAGCGGATGTTTCATGGAATAGCTAAGCGTTTACATCCCGTTAACGTCTATTGGCTGGCGTTAGAAATGACGTTCATCGTGTCGTTCAACTTATGTGGCGGCAGCTTTACCATTATTTAGCGGTAATTTACAATTCAAAATGCTTACGTTGTCAAATCAAACAATCCTCTTCACAATACGTTACAATCAACAACTTTGCTACCATTGATGATCAAATCAACAACAATTACATAAACAATTAACAACGATAAAAATAAACAACAATACAGGCAAAATAAGATGGAGACCAGGTTGTTTGCCGTCAAATTTTGACGGGATCTATCTAGTAGCATTTTAAGAAAAAAGTGGAACACGGCATTTTAATGATACAATTTCTTTGGAATTTATACACTGCTTTGCAATGAAATTGCCCCACCCACAAGGAGTTATCCGAATGAGCCAAAAGTAGGTATACAGCAAGAGATACATCTGAACACATCTTTATTACGTTATGGAGCCAAGACGTGCACTCGTTTGTACAGGGTGTCCCAACGGAAAGCGGCATCAGTTGGTTGTGGAACCACCTCTAGCGGCGATGCATTGTTCCAGCCGCAATTGTAGGTGATCATACAGGTGGCGAATGTCATCTTGGGGTACGTCTGCCCAGGCCTGGTGAACCTGCTGCGTCAGTTCATGGAGATTGCGGGGTGATCGTAAACGACGTCCCACCCTGTCCTACACCTGCTCAATTGGGAATAGGTCTGGGGACCTCGCGGGCCATGTCAGGCAGTTGACATCTTGCAGACATGCCATGCTCATGTCTGCCGTGTGCGGTCTGGCGTTATCCGGCTGAAAGACTGCCCCGGGTATGGTGTGCAGAAAGGGCAGTAATACGGGCTGCAGAATCTCTGTTACCTACCGTGCTGCTGTCAGGGTGCCTTGGATGGTGACTAAAGGCGTTCTGGTATCGTAGCCGATGGCATCCCAAACCATGATCCCGGGTGTTAGTCCACGATGGCGATACCGGATGCATTATTCATTGGCACGTTCAAATGGTCTGCGCCACACTCGTCCACGTCTGTCGTTGGTGTCCAAACAAAAGCGGAACTCGTCGCTGAAGACCACCGGACGCCATTCCATTCGCCAGCCCACTCGTTCACCACACCATTGCAGTCGTATCGCGCGGTGCTCAGGTGTCAAAGACACAACAATGGACGCCTGGCAGACATTGTCGCGGCGTGTAACCGGCGTGCTATTGTCGCTATTGACACTGGAGCAGTATCGGGAATAGTGATGTTGTCGCGCAGTCGCCGCAGGTGATTGTTCTGTCCACTAGCCCTGTTCGCAGTATCCGCCTATCGGTACGATCTGACGCGCTTCTCCTGTACTCGCCATTGCCTCCAACATTGGCCTACCGTCTCGTGCGTCCCGCGACACATGGAGAGCAATCCTTCCGGTTGACCATCCAGCCTCGGAGAGGCCAATAATCCGACCTCGTTCAAAGTGCATTAATTGCGTGAACGGTTGTCGTTGTCATCCTCGCGGCATTGAGACCTTGTGCGGATTACAGTACTGTACGTTCACGAGGCAGTTGCTTCTTCTCTACTGCATGGAACGTCTCGCACAGGTGTCAACTGATGATCCTATACAGGCACCCGGACACTCTGTATCAACCCAAATGGTCATGTCCCGTGAGCATGCATCTAATCGTTTACTAGTCGGAGGTAGACGAACCCCCCCTCCCACTAAATATGGATAAGATTGGATAACTCCTTGTATTGGTGGGGCAATTTTATTGCAAAGCAGTGTATAAACATTTTTATATTTATTAATTTGTTACGAAAATTATAATTAAACAGTTTTGGTTGATAATAAAAAATATTTTCATTTCTTTTTCTTTTTTGGAGGAGGTTTACAAATTTATAAAATTGTAATCGTTATAAAATATTTATTATAGTTTCATTATTACAATTAAAAGAGTCTTACAAGACCTGTAAAAATGTTAAGAAAATTTTTTAGCATTTTTTTAAACGTAGATCACGGTAACTACTTGTTTTTTTTTCTCCACTCTCTATTAAAAATTCAAAGTGGAGTTCGATACCAAGTTACTCATTTGCTTACTAAAGCACGGTAAACAAGAATGTGAAGCACGGGAATTTTGAATGCAACATAAATTAAAATTATCCTTATAATGACTAGTTTTTCTTCTTAAATATACAAAGTAAATATAATTCTAAAAACCAATAATGTCACTTGAAATGTCAATATTTAGATGGAACACTTGATAGATTGGCTTATCATGTTTTTTTGATCAACTGGTGGAATATACTCGTACTGATGAATAAGTTATTTCATGGAGCCAAGTATCTTCAAAATGTAAGCACTTAATAAGAAAAATTAGACTTTATTATAACTATAAAATCCAAATAAAATAAGATAAATTAAAATTAAATCAAAAATAAAAATATGTAAAAGACTCCATGTGATGTCATCAGAAAGACCTTTGGAAATGCAAAAACTGGTAAACTTTCCGATTCCGAACGGCATTATCAGAGCAGAAAGGGGTAAAATGTAACCGTTAGTGCTCTCATCTACATAACAAAACTGCCTATTACTTTAATGTTTAAAGCAAAACACTAATTGGATTTTAACAAGAGAAAACTGATAAGAGGTTTGCTTGTTTATAGGCCAGCGCGAAGCAGTGCAGTATTGATTTTATTTGCTAATATCCACTAGAATTCGTGCCATAGGAGAATAAAGCAGAACATTAAATTTAAGAAGTGCTACGTTGTTTCGGCGATAAATCAAAAGTTTCAAATGGACGTTGGAACGATGTAAAATTCATAGTAAAATTCGGCAATAAAAGTCTGCTTCAGTAAAGCTCTGCCAATACTGTAGCCATGACTATGCGGAATAAGTGATTTGGTAATTTAAAAAATATATATATCCAGTAACAAAAACCTTGGCTTCAAGTACTACACCTAGCTTAAAAGTATCTCATCGAAATATTCAGATAGCCATCATCGTTTTCATTCTTCTTATTCATTTTAATGAGCCATTTTTGAGATTTATCGTTCGAATAATAAAAAACAAAACGGAAATTTTTTGGGAGGGGGAGGGTATTGCAGTCGTAAGCCTTAAAAGTAGCCAGTCAGTGCGCAGGCGTTAAATAGAGACGTTTCCGGCGTCGTCGTAATGGTTGACAGCCAGAGGAGACGCAATCATGGCGGACGAACCCCCGTTTCGTATCGACCCGCTTTAAAGGCGAACCCCCAACATCCATCCGCACAACATCACCACGGAATTCGTGAAAAAGAAAAGAAAAATTCCGAAAACACTCCAACCAAAGAGTTCCTTCTTACAGACACCTTCCTTCCTTTCTCATTGGAATCTTTGTCTTGGCTGGCAGACGATAAGAAAATGGAAAAACAAATGAGGACGACTTTATGATGAATTTGATTCGATGCAAAATTAGGGAGGTGGGAAAAAATTTAGCCGATTTTAATCCATAAGCAATGGTTAATGATGTCGAAGTGGAATAATTAGTTAACTACATGCGACGAACGATCAATATTTAATTTAAAATGAGAGTTTGTATTCGCAATTCATTTATTTGATTTGATGGCGGTACGCTAATGCCTCGTAATGAAATTAGGCAACGATACATAGAAAAATTATAGAGGAAAAAGCACCAGCTGTTAAAGAAACAACATTTTAAGGGGAATTTTGAAAGGTTTCTGAGATTAAGGGAAGATTTAAATCCAATATTTCCTGTTAAAGTAGTAAATATGTATTTATTATTATTAAAAAATTAACATCACCTCTAGGGATATTTAACATAGGATAAAATTCGACAAATCACAATAGGTCACAAAAAATAGAAAGGACAAAAGGCACCTTCTAAATTGTTGAAATTGACCTGAAGTTGCAGAAAATAAGCGGTAACCATTCTTCTTTCCATTTCATTAAGGTTTCTTCCTTTGGAAAGGGGTATGATTCCAAATTTGCTTAAGTTAGCCTAGTGTAGCTCTGTTAATGGTGAAAATCGAACGCATTAGGTTTATTATAATATATATAATCCTAAAATGGACCAATATTACTTCACGTTATGCACAGCAACAACGAAACCAACTCGATCAATCATTAAGTCCACTCATTTTTATAGTTTTTGTACTATTTTTCCACGTTTGTCCATTCCACAGGCCCTTCTTATTTTTGTAAATCTCTGAAAATTAGTTAAACCGTTATAAAGAATGATAAAATGATTTTTAACGCTCGGGATCTTACCCAGGGCTCAACACACAAAATTTATTGATTTTTATGAAAAGTAAAAAAAAAAGAAATCTTTATTTTTAATATTTTTTGTGAATAAAAATAAAATCTCGGGACGCTCATATAATATACAGAATCATATAAAAACTCAATCAACTTTTAATTAAATTTATATTGAATTTTCAAATGGTTCACTTAATGAATGTACAAAATATCCTTTCCAATGACTATAAATTTAAGGATATTTGCATCTATTTACTTAAAATTTATATAAAGATTTGAAATATTCTACATGTTCATTAATGTATTTAATGAAAAGGAGGAATAGTACACTGTCCTCCCATTATGGTTTAAAATTGCTTAACTGTCCTTCTTGCATACTCTTAAGTCCAATTTTGCAGTGTCAAAAACTTTAATAGAGACTTAATAAAGAGTTCCGTTATTTGCATAGATATGAGCAAATTTTTAATATGAGGTATTTATTTTTACAAAATTATCTCCGAAACTGTTCCTCGATTTATATTCAAACAATGTTCATCTCAATGAGAGTCCGTTTCTCTGCACAAAATTTGGTCACATACAAACGCACGTGATATGTATAGAACGTGTTATGCAATACGCATTAGATATGGAACTCCTAAATACTCCTCAGAGCAAATCAAGTTATTTACAAAAATTATTCGTCTCTATGAGAGAAGTCTGAACATGCCCTATTTATTGATTTTTGTTGATTGGTATGCCATTTCTTTATTTAAAAAAAAATTAATATCTTTTAAAAGCGTTAAGCAATTGTTAAATAAATACGTGAAGGTACAGTTTAAGGAACCCTCATTTGGTTCTGCTGTTTGACGTTTTAGAGGAGTTATCTGCTTAAAATTTGATCTCATACGTACGAGATCAAAAATTTATGTGCAGACGGAAAACTACATGGTGGCCGTTCAAAAATAACGGGCAGTATAATGAAATGCATTAACATAGACTAATTTTTTGTGATTAAGAATAAAGTCTCGGATTTAGATATTTGTTAAGCATTTTTGGATGTTTCACCATTATTAATTTCCAGTTCATTTCGTGTATATCTTTTGAGTGCGATAGGTCAGATCTTATTTTTCAATGATGTTAAATACATCTTTATTGTATTTGCAAAGTCAGTCATAATTTTTTTTCGAATTTTTGATTTCAGATTAGCATAGAGCATCAAAATGTAAAAGTTTTAATAGGCACACGCGTCCTATCTATTCGGGAACAAGGCCTAAATGGCAGTAAATTTTGATCAAAATGTTAAGATTGTGATATTATAATTGTTAAAAATTAACTTAATCAGGATAAATTAACTGATTGTTTAACTTACTGCCTTGCGTTTTTAACATCATTTTGACAATGCGGTACCACGCATTCTGAAGTAGCTTTGACTTCACCTGATATAACCTAATCCTTGTTATTCTTTTTTCTTGTATTTTAACAATTTAAGGTTCAATAACGTCATGCAATTGTGTTTAGTTTATGGGAAAGCACGTATATATTGAAGGCGTACCTAGAGAAAGTCGACTGCGTTGGTTATTACCGTTTCCTTCCTCTGATGAATGGGGAAATATTTTCCCTTGGTGAGGAAGCAGTTTCTTTCTTTTTATCCTCCCCGTTTTGCCTTAAGATGAATTTCCGGTCGCTCGGAGTGAGTCATTTGTCCACCTTTTGAGTTGAAGGGTCCAAGAAGTCGACACCTGCCGGTTGGCAACCTCATTGGAAGTCCCGTCCACGCCAATGGGAGATAAAAAAGAAACAGCGAAGAAGGGGTCTCTATGATGAAAGAATTGGGTAAAGCGGTGGGTGGATGGGAAGTCTTTCCTCCAGCCTTTATCCTTCCAATTTCTTCGATCTCGATGGTCCGTAAGTAAAGGTCGATTTAGAGTGCAAATCCACGCTCGTTCTGTCTTTAAGAAAAAGATTTTTTTTCTTCCCTTTGCCCTGTGAGGATTTGTTTTAGAAATTCAATACAAAGTGCCAAAGCAGAGGGCTTCCAAACTATAATTTTCGAATTGTCAATGAGCACAGCCGTTATTTTGTTTGATTTTTATTATTTATTACATAGAATTTTAACGATTTGGTTTTATCTGGAATTTCATTATTATGATTTGTGAAATTTTGGACAAGGAACTCAAAAAGCTTAGTCATTTTCGAAATATACGTATTTAATTTTAAAAATTGCATTTATCATGAATTTCAGTCTATCTACCTTTTCTAGATAGATAGGTATTGAGAATTGTGGTTATCAATCTTTGAATCTGCTTGAAATTCAGCGGAGCAGGCGATTAGGCCTATTAGCGGCCTAGCTTGTTCTCCCAGCTGTACAACACTAACATCCCCCTCTGCGGGATTCGAACCCGCGGCTCGTTGTTCAAGATCTGCTCCTTACAGCCCATGGCCACCGAGCCAGCTATGGAATTTAATTATTTTCGATATTCTGTTAAAAATTCCCAATCATTGAAATCAGGGAGCTTACTCGTACTCTATAAACCAAAAATCTCTCTTCGTCAGGCTAACAATTAGCACGCGCTAGTAAAATTGATTATTCTAAAAAATAATTATAAATAGTTAACTATTTATTGCATTCCAGGGTTTTTGTGTCTCGTCCTTTTCTCTTATAAATATCCATTCAAAAAATAATTATATAATCCTTCTCTGTATGCCTGTCTGTTCGCTATGTATTCCAAAATGGCTGGGCCAATCTTGATGAAATTTTGTATTGTAATTCAGGCTGACCCTGGGAAGGTTTTAGGCAAGTCAAATTGATCCGAGGTCAAGATTATAGTGGAGATATAACGCTAAACTAACGAAGCACTCAAGAGATGGCGCCAAGAAAACACCAAGCAACAATGTAACCTTCATTGTTACCAACAAACGAAAAAATACTGATTACTAAAATCCACGATCTGTAGATATAAATCACGGTCTCTAGATATTCATAGTCATCGAGCTTCGGCCATTTTCCATTGTTTCGAGAAGCTAAGGAAAACAGATCGCGCCAGGTGCCGCATAGATCGCACTATTCCCGACCGCAACCTGCGATAGAGATTTTCATTGAAACTGAATACGAAAGTATTCTGTCTGCCGATAGGGTGGCGCTGCAGGCGCAGTTGGGCAAATTGTACATGCAGCGCCACTTTTCAATAGAATTCCCGCCCTACCGGGAGCTAGAAACTTTAGCTTCATTTTAACAATGGAGCTCGATGACCACGAATATCTATAGACCGTGATATAAACCAATGACATATATTAAAGATAGACTCCGAAACCAGACGCAATACACATGGCTAAACATTAGGGTAGCTGATTAATAATTCTTTCACACGCTGATCAAGGACTGATAAGTTTATCTTTTCGTTAACTTTGTATTTGAAGCATTTTATTATATTTTATAAACCAATTTTCGATCATGGTTTCAATTTAAATTTCGTTTCCATCGTCTTTCAGTTACGTATTTTCATTTTAGTTACTTATTTTTGATTTATACTTGTGGAAAATGATTCCTTATCCTTTTCCGTGTCTGTTTTTACAGTTGTACGCAGAACAACTTTGAGGAATAGTTTTGAATTAATTATTCCTCGGCTCAAAATCTTCAAAAACAAGGTAGCCAGACAGCTAACTACTCCACGGCTCACTCCTGCCCAGACTATCATGGCTTCAATTTGCTTCACTTTGGTGGCGCTGTTAACAATAGGATTCGGAGTCTATCTTTAATACACGTCATTGTTATAAATGGTCATCGAGCTCCATTGTTAAAATGAAGCTTAAGTTTCTAGCTCCCGATAGGGCGGAAACTCTATTGAAAAGGGGCCCTGCTTGTACAATCGGCCTAACTTAAAGCTCTACGTATATAGAGCTTTAGGCCCAACTGCACCTGCAGCGACGCCCTATCGGCAGATAGAAATTTTACTTTCATTTTCAGTTTCAATGAAAAACCTCAATCGCAGGTCACGGTTGGCCCTAGTGCTTCGGATTTGTTTTCCTTAGCTTCTCGAAATAATGGTAAATGGCGGAAGCTCGATGAAAATTATATATCTATAGACCGTGCTAATATCCAAGAAGGAAACAATGAAGGTTACATTGTTGCATCGACTAAGAAGATCAGGTAATTTTCAATGCCAGGGCCTGTCGTTTTCGTTAGCTACGATGCTTGCCTTAATGATTCAGGTTTTAAGGGGGAGAGTTATAAAAAGAATAAATAAGTAAATAAAAATCATTATTATTTCTATTTTTATTAAAATCTTTGGAAAGATGTAAAAAATTATTCTAAAACAAATAAGAGAATATACAACTTCTAGGGCAGCGGTTCTCAACCTGTGGATCGCGACCCCGTCGGGGGTCGAATAACGATTTGCCAGGGGTCGCCTAAGACCATCGGAAATAAGTTTTTTTTTGTTTTTTTCTATTCTAATATGTAAAACATGAAAACATGTTATTATACAAATTTTTTCTCTTGGTAAAAATTACAGTCGGGGTCGCTACATCATGGGGAATTGTATTAAAAGGGCCGCGGAACAATAAAGGTTGAGAACCGCTGTTCTAGGGCATGCAGCTGTTCAAGCTTCTGCTGAAAAAGTAAAGGTACTTTCCCTAATGAGCTAATAACTAGAGAAAAATCATTTTTTCATATGGGATTTTGTAATATAGTAACTTCCTTTAGCGAAGTTATAGATAATGTTTATCTAACCTTATTAAAAAATTATAAAGATCTCAAATGATTGTTTGAGAGGGCTTGCTACTAAAACTGATACTGTCAAAATGAACAACCACATTCAAGACATGATTCCACGCTCTGTGACTGAATACAACTCTATTGAATCAGTTACAAGTTGATGAGGGATGATTATAAGTTGAACTCTATCAATCCACAATCCATCTATGAAGTATTTTTTTAATATAGATAGAAATAATTCAATACTCATACCTTTCTTTGATATTCTAAAATGTTAAGGATGCAATGTCGAATTTTCCTGGGCAAACCCAATCGGACACAAAATTTCAGTGCCAAGCATTTTAGAGAATTCTTTTCGTTTTTCCAAAGGGAATATTTACTTTATTAACTTTAAGGCTTTTTCATGTGTTCTTATTCATATTTAAATTCAGATATTGCAAAATTTCTTCAAACAAACCGATCGAGCAACGCCAACGCCTCCAAAAGATAAGGCCTGAGCGGAAAAACGTCATACATTGTTACATCATCATCCGAAGATACGTTTAATCGCATTTCTACCAATAATAAGCCCTGAAATGCGATTAAACGTATCTTCGGATGATGATGTAACAATGTCTGACGTTTTCGCGCTCAGGCCTTATCTTTAGGAGGCGTTGGCAACGGTGGGCATATCGGGTAGTTTTTAAGAACTTTTTAAAAATAAACAACTCAATAATTCCTAAATGGCTCATCAAAGCTCAACAAGCTATTTACAATATTATTCATACAAGATTTTATCCGCGCGCGGTAGTTTCAAAGTCAATTAATATTGTTGCAAAGCTCGCACATTTAAAATTCAATTCATATTGGTGCAAAGGTCGCACATTCAAATTGTTTCCTCTGACGGACTCACATGTTCACCTTTATTTATAGTTTGATAAAAATTGTTCCGGCGCTTACTTCAAGCCAACGCCAACAATGTTTATGTGCAACAACAATGCAAAAGTGTTTCCGTGACGAACTCACATGTACTCCTTTTTTTATAGTTTGATCAATGAGAAGAATCCGTACATGTCAAATGGATTGTTCGCTAATATAAATGTTACGGCCATTTCTTTATTTTTAGAGAAACAAAATTTAATAGCTCTTAAAAGAATTAACAAATTTTGTAAAAAATACGCCAAGGCACAATTCAAGGAACCCTCTGAGAGTGGATTATTGTCATTTGGATTAATTTTTTACAGCCATTTGCGGTTTCGGTGGGGTTATCTGTAAAAAATTTGGTAGTTATCTCTATACATGTGGCTAATAAATTTGCAAAAGATATTTTGGTAACGCTTGCGCATGCGCAATTAAACATTGCTAGTAAAAATGCTCATATTTCATCAAATAGTTAATATTTTTCTATTCTGATTGCAGGGTATTTGCCCACACAGTTGGAAATTTTTTTTGTGAAATTTCAATATATCTTCTATAATTTTTGAAGTCGATTACAATGAAAAAAAAAATTAAGTTTGAGTAATTTCTTTACTAGACGGTGATCGGGCAAAAATGTGCCCAGTTAATATTTTCCTGCTGTTAAATTATTTTAAAGATTTATGACAGTTCCTTATTGTTACTATTATTATTGCAATTGTTGTTATTTGTTAATGATGTATCAAAGACTAGCATCGCTTATCCGACATTATGTTAATTCAATAATCACTGAGCGAAAATTACAAAGATTTTGAAATTAACCATTTTAAAATTCAGTGTTTGTGGGACGAGTTAGAATGCCTACTTTGCTTTTACGCAGTTTGAATAACAGTGTCTGAGTTTGTAGCTTTTCTGGCGGCACTAAATTGCATTGTATCCTTCAAGAATATTATGTAAATTCTTCTTAGGCGAGTAGAGGCGTAACCACCGAGAGAGAAGGCCTCTGCCATGAAACGTAATACATTGTTACATCACCATATTTAGGGCCGTAGCCGACGAAAAAGACAGGCCTCGGCACTGAAAAGTCACCTGACTTTACTAGTCCGAGTAACAATCCAACCTTTATTGTTTCTAACAAACGAAAAAACACTGATTGTTAAAATTCAAGATGGAGACAATGAAAGTTGGATTGATGCTCGGGCCACTATGGTCAGGTGACTTTTCAGTGCCGCGGCCTGTCTTTCTCGTCGGCTGCGATTTAGGGCATTATTATTCGTATTTCTACCAATAATAAGCCATAAATTTGCCCTTACTATGATGATATAACAATGTATTATTTATCATTGCAGAGGCCTTCTCTTTCGGTGGTTATGGTTAGGGTGACCAGATGTCCCAGATTTTGTGGGACATTCCCGATTTCAGTATATTGCCCTGCAATAAGTAAACGTTCTTTTTTAATAAAAAGGATAATTATATACTAATTGGATATTGATAGATTTAATTGTCAAAAATTACGTTTCTCGGATTTGTTCCGGATTCTTCACGGCTGTGTTTCGGATTAGCGTCGTAAAAAATCTGGTCACCCTAGTCGTGACCTACTATATTATTACAGACCTGTTTTACTGAATAATTTCCAGTGTTGCTTTTCGCATTTCTCAATTTTGCCACGGCGCTGCTTAATCCTCCTTTTCTTGCCAACTGACTTAAACAAAGGTAGTGCAAACAAAATAAAAAAAAATACATAACGTATTAAAAATAGCGAATAAAAAGAAACTAAATTTGGTTAATGAAATGAATGCTTATTCAGTTTGTTTTTAAACGTCACTGAAAAGTCACCTGGCCATCTTAGTCCAATCAACAACGTAGCCTTCATTGTTGGAAACAATCAGAGAGGGGAGTTAAGCCAACACCATCTCTACTCAAAGCCTGAGCGCGAAAATTCCATACATTGTTGCATCATCATAACTAGTCATAATTTAGGTCTTATTATTGGTAGAAATGCGATTAAAGATGACTACAAAGCCAACTAGAAAGACAGACCCTGACGCGGAAAGTCATCTGACCATAGAAGTCCGAATAACAATGTAACATACAGATTGTTTCCAACTTGGATTTTAACAATCTGTATATTTTCGTTTGTTGAAAACAATGAAAATTGAATTGTTGTTCGGACTGCTATGGTCAGGTGACTTTTCCGCATCAGGGCCTTGTATTTCGCGCTTAGGCTTTGAGTAGAGGTGGTATTGGTTAAGCAGCGCCAGGCAAAATATTTTAATGCGAAACGCAACAATGGAAATTATTCAGTAAAACAGGTCTGTAATAATACAGTAGGTCATGCCCTAGTTATGAAAGAGGCTGGAAAAGGTGGCACGGTGCCTTAGCAGAATTGTAGAATTTCGTTTAAACGTTTAGATCTTAAGTATCTCAGTAATTTGGTTCTTAGGATACATTATTAAGTGCGATTTTTGAAAAATTTTCTAAAAAACACATGATAAAAAATTTGGATAGTATATGTTATAGATTTTCATTAATTTAGGCGACTGAAAGGATTAGTATTGTATGCAATAAAAATCTCATTTTACGGATGCCGTTAGTCATAGCTGAGAAATCAACAAATTCTGAACTATGGACTCTAAATCATTCAGAAATTAGAATGTTATTAGAAAATGGTAGAGTATTTTTTCATAGTTATTAGTAATGCAATATCTTTCAAATTTATAATTATTTAACAGAAGACGTGTTAATTAAAGAAGTCGTACACTCGGGATCTTTGAAGGTCCACTTCTGATAGGTAAAAGGTTAATGAATGCAGCGGAAGCTCCACAATATAATAGTCTCTGTGGACATTTCAGGCCGAACAAGAGCAGGACGTTATTACCACGAACCGTATCGAGTCTGCACTTCGGAAAGCGAGATAGAATTACTTGTGTTCATTTAGTGAGCTGTTTGATCAGCAATCTTAATCAACGAGAGACCCTTTAAAGGCAAACCAATTAAAATGTTCACCTATAGATTTAAAGAGGGGCATGGATTATTCATTCTTGGAGGTAAGCCACCTCCTCGTCCATTCCATTAATTTTTCCTCTCCTTGGAGGAATGACGTCATCGCGTAAATTAAAACCACCACCGGTGGGTCGTTTTCAAAAGACGGCGAAGAGAATGGACAATTCATAGGCTGAAGAAATTTTTCCCAAGAGGCCATCTCCAATGAACCCTAGCCCCTGGAACCCTTCAGCACTTCTTGTAAGTCGTCCCCCTCGCTGCTGTTGGCGTGTCCTTGGCTGCAGTTTTGTAGGCCGACTTATTAGCGAGTGTCGCTCGTTAATCATCGCCGGCGCAACCAATTATCGTCGTTTCAAGGGCAAAGGAGAAGCAGAAGGTGGGGAGGGGAAGGGGTAAAAGACACGCAACACCAGACAGGATGGAAATTGAGGAGATGGGAAAAGCCATATGGTTCTTTTCGTTTCTTATAAACTTTAACGGGCATTGCACGGTTCTTGTTTTTTCTTCACTATTATCCGCTCACCGATTGGCTTGTTAATAACGAGAGAAAAATGAAACGTTAAATTTTTTGAGGGATATGAAATGTTTTTACAGTAGGGTGAAGTGTCTTCAATTGAGTTTTTCACAGACATTTATTGTATTCTGAAACTCGCATAGGAATAGCAAGGTCTACAAAAATGGGATTTAAGAAACTAATATTTTAAGTATTTTACTTATTTAATTGGATTATTTTCTTCCTAATATGACTATCGCAAATTAAATAATAAATAAATAATTATAAATAATAATAATGAAAACAAAACAGCCGCTACTGTAGTCTTAGTCAAATACACATATATTTAGTAGTTTGCTATCTCTTTCATCGTACAAGCCTTTTTCCAGCCAAAATTGCGCGTAGCAGAACTACCATTTTTTAAACATTCGAGATCCTGTTGCATTTCAAAAGCCGAGGATTTTAGCCGTTTTCGAACAAACCATTGTCCCTTTTATTATGGAGTTTTTGGTTTGTATCAGTCACGTAGTTCATTTGGAGTTGTTGGTATTTTCTATTGCATTATAAACGGTGAACTTCCATTTCATTATAGCTGCACAAATAAATGCAGCTAAAAACTGGTTTTAACGTTTTCGGTTTTAACAAATCTGACGTCATATTTAGTCTAAAACCAAAAATAAAAAAAAAAACGAAGAAAAACTCAACGGCAGAATTTCTCGGTTTTTCATAAAAACATGGTTTTCACATGCGCACAGCAGTCTAGCCTCTCTAAGATTCTGCGCACTTACAGCCGCCATCACTTTAAATAAGCAGAGTAGTGAGTAAGTTCATCTTCTGTTCATCTCATGTAAGTTTTGCGCAGCTCATGTATATCCAGGGAGATGAAACTCCAAACTTTCTGTTTTTCAAGAAGGCGGTCGATCAATCAAAACATGAGCTTTTCAAAATGCCTGGCGGAAGGAAGAGGCCAGTTACATTGATGTATTATCTATATCTGGCTGTAGAAAACTCAACTACTTGGTTTAAACATCCGAAGCAGAAAATATACTTGAGTTAAACATGGCCAGTCTAGAGTTCCTCAATGTATAAGAGTTGCCACTCCTATTCTGGCCACTAATGTTGTAGCCAATCATTTGAGAGTTTTTGAGGCCATTTTGTAGCAAAGCAGCTATCCTGTAAATAATTGTCACAACTCTTACATATTGATGAACTCTAGACCAGTCAAGTTCGCAGTGCCCTCGGTGGTAAACATTTTTCTGGAAAAGGCTTCTTCCTCTCTTTTTATCTATTTCTGTGTAAGTGCTCTGTTCCATTGTCATAAATGCATAATATCTGATATAATTTTTCTAAATATTTGCCAGCCAGGGAGCGCCTTGATGTTTTGTTTTTTTTCAAATCGATTAAAATCTCTTGAAAACCTTACGTAAAACGGTGCAATATGTACGACACTTAAAATCGAATCTGAAAACCAAACCCAAAACGTTTTAATTATTGAGTGCAGCTGCTGTTCTGCATCAAAATCCTCCCGTTCATAAAAAATATAATTTCTTGGTTTTTAAGGATGCTGAAAAATTTTTAATAGTTTCTAAAGATCACGTGATCGCTCTCATATGATCGGCCCGAGCCTCAATTTTCCGACCCCGCGGGGATGATGAACCTACAGTGCTCGGTACGAAAAAAAAAAGAATTGGGCGCAAGTGTAATATACGTGCTTATCGATTGTAGAATGTCTGCTTCAGTCAGAGTTCTGAAACATGATGGCTTCCAATCTTGCCCAAAAGTCCGTTTGTTCAAGGTATAAACAGTCAAGCTAGATCCATAATTTATAATGGTTTTGACTATTTAAAGGAGAATAGACTTAGAGATTTAAAGAAGAGTGATAAAATAATAAAACAGATCAGTAAGGCAACTGGAATATCGTTTTCAATCTAGCTATCGCTAGTTTTACAAGGGGACATTACGACCTCGGAATTTTAGTTTAATACGAGACTTCGTATAGTTGTAGTGTACCTTTAGGATGTTAATATACTTAAATATTAAGGCGCACTGACTAGCCAATTTTGAAAAAAAGACGATTTAAAGTTTCGAGCACCATATATAAAGGAAAGTTTTCCTCTTTGATTGTAAGTGATCCGATAGCTCAGACGGCAGCGTGGTTGCTACTCACAAATCAAATTATTAGTGTGAGGTGGCGGATTCGAATCCGAGTTGTAACAATTTTTTTTTCTTATATATGTATATTTAAGATTATATTTACAAATTTATTTGTGACAACCAACTTTTTTTTCTAGCTTCAACAAAACGGTCATAAGTCCAGGAATCAATAATTGAATATTTATCAAACGTATTTCCGCCTTTTTTTACTTCTTTTTCCCACTAGGATAAATATTCCATCTTTTTCAAACGTCGCCATCCTTTCTTTTTCAAAGTTTGCAAGGTCCACGTAGGATGTGCTTTGGCAATATTAATTTACAGTTCAAGGAACGTATTCTATTTCTCTGCTCTTTTTCTCTTCTGGTTCATAATCGTCCGATGAAAGATCTTCAATTTCTTGACAAGATACAGGTTCACAATCTTCATTCACATGAATCAATGCCTCTTCATTTGCAAATATTTTTTCATCCAGCATTTCTAATGTAAGTTCATAGAGTTGCTGTCCCATCATCATAGCTTCGTGAGAAATTATAGTTGACTATTTTGATGCAATCATATTATTTTCATGGAGCAATATTTCAAAGTATACTACTACATCCTTCAATCGCAATTTTCTCTTCAATCCCCGAAGAGCCAGCAAATTCTCCGCTCTCCATTTTCACAGAAAAACGTTTTTATTAACTGTTTTATGATTAAAAAACCATTATTGTTTCACAATTAAAAACGGTTTTTTTTGTAACGGGCGTGACAAGAGACGAGAGCCAGTGGCGCGAGAAAGATCTAGAACATTCCAAACCTCTTCTCACGTGCCTCTCTGTGCTCTGCCTACCTTGTGCACTATATGATAAATATGTCAGGTAGCCTCGAAATAATTTTTTTAATAAAATAAAAAATAAAATAAAATAGTTATTGCTTTTAAAATGTTGATTCTATACAAAATATTTTGCAGAAAATACTTTATTACTCGTAGACACTTGTAACAATAAAAATAAGTATAATAATTTTGAGAAAAGGAAAATTTTGTGAAAAAAGTTGGTTGTCACAAATAAATTTGTAAATATAATCTATTGAATAATTATTTGGGTAAAGAAAAAAAAATGTTACAACTGGGATTCGAACCCGCCACCTCACACTAATAATTTGATTTGTGAGTAGCAACCACGCTGCCGTCTGAGCTATCGGATCACTTACAATCAAGGAGGAAAACTTTCCCTTATAAATGGTGCTCGAAACTTTAAACCATCTTTTTTTCAAAATTGGCTGATCATTGCGCCTTAATATTTAAGTATATTAACATCCTAAAGGTACACTACAACTATACGAAGTCTCGTATTAAACTAAAATTCTGAGGTCGTAATGTCCCCTTGTTAGTTTTGTTTCAACTGCGAATTCACCAGGAGAATGCCAGGAATGAGTAATATTTCCGTTTCTTATCCGTTCCTGATTGGATGAAGGAGTTTCACTCATTTACGCATGCGCCAGTTTCTTTTTTTTTTGTTCCGGGCACTAGAGAGGAACCTGTATACCGAATTTTACTACAGGACTAGTTTGACTTCTAAATACTTCCTTGGCCCCCTTATTTCGCAAACCTAAATCCACAGAATTAGATACCACCTGTGGATATAGTTCATTAATAAAAATAATAAAACCTCTTGTCCACAGAAAACAGTTTTTACTTCCACAAGAAGTCCATATTTTATGTGGACAAGACGTTTCATTATTTTTTACTATGGATCTAAATCCAATCAAGCATCTTCGGGTTCACCTCGACCGCCATGTTCTTTCCAATCCATGGAACCTCCACCAGGTACCCGTCAGCACCTTTGCGGTCTCCGTGGCTCCAGATACAAGTGGACACTTTTTAGAATTTTATTGACTCTCTCCTATGCTGTCTAGCTGCTTTTCGTCCCTCACACGGCGGTTATTTTGATTACTAGCTGGTGGTCATACGAATATGACTGGACTGTGTATTTTAGTAGAAGTCTATTCCTATTTTGTATTTAAAAATGCCATGTCATTGCCAATAAGTGCTATCCTGATCGAAATATTGATTCGGAAAATCACTTTCGATTAACTCGACTACATTTAGGTCTATCGCAATTTAATCGTTCATTTCGCATTTTTTGCTATTAAAGTTCCGCAATTTTTATTTCGTGACAAACGGCCATATATCATATTTGAATCACATAAATTAATTAACGTTGGATGCAATTTAACTTTGACCGGTTTAAAAGGACGAAGAACCCTCTGTTTAAAGAAAAAGCTGAACGAACGGGAATACTGGCGATTTTCGTAGTTTTCGAGCTGTCGCCTTTTCTAGCAAGATTGACAAACACCAATTTCTTGAAATTGGAAATATATCTCCAAAGTGTAATTAGCACATTTGTTCGCTAGTATCCTTCTTTTTTTCAGCACTGTGTTCAAATCCAGCTGAACACTTCGTTTCAGATTCATTTCATATGACATGATTCTCTTTTTCCACCACTTCCCGTCGCTTCTTTTCCCTCTTCCTCCCCAATTTTCGTTCGTTCGCATTTGGTCTTGTGTTGACACTGCGTCTTGCTTGTCACTCGGGTTTTAATAACTGCCGATTGACAACCCTTTCTGCCCTCATCGTTTCGGGAGACGTCGCCTTGTTTGGTGGAAAGGTGGGTGGGTGGTGGGTAAAAGGACGCCTCTGATTGCCAAGCGCTGCTTCGATCGTTTGACGAGCGCACACTAGAGCGCGACAGAGTCAGTCCTCGGCTCAAGAAATTTGATTATAGGATGTCAGTGAAGGTGGAGTGGAAGAAATCTCTACGCGTGAATCACGTGACGCTACACTGGGCTGCGCGAGGAGAGACGTCAGGCATTGCCATTTCCATTTACACTCCTCCTTCGCTCATCAGCTCACAGGCACAGTTTGGACGGGCTAAGTCGACGACACTGCGTTCTTATTTTTTCTTTTTAAAAGCGTGCTTCCATAAATTAATTTCTTTGATTTAACTGAAGATAAAGTCGGTTGAATGAGATGTAGAAGAGGGGGAACCGAAGACTGTCGAAGTGATTAATAGCTTGATAGTTAACTAACGACTCCCAGGGTAGAAGGCTAAAATTAATGCGTGGACGAAACGTACGAGTTAGAGGTCCAATGAATTAATTTCCTGGTATCCTTTTTTATCACACGTAATAGATTTATTAAGAATAAGATACGCAAAGCCGAAAAAAAATGCTTCAAATGAGATAAAACTTGACACTCATAGGGAATCAAAATCGGGGGAACCTCTAATCCACAAGGAGAATTTGAAGTACCGGATACGTATTTCGGCTACCAAGTAGCCATCTTCAACGAAGGGGGAGAAAATGCAACTAAAGAAAGCAACCTTAATGCTAGAGAATATATAGAAAGGTGGGGAAGGGGGGTAATGAAAAGAATATCTCCCATTGGTTAAGCGGAAGTAACGCCTATTGGACAAATTAAACAGTGAGCGAATAAAAGAACAGGAGATATCTTGTCAGAGGAGGAAAGGAGAATAAAATAAATAAGTAAATAAATAAATAAATAAATAAATAAAAATATAAAAAATCAATTCAATAAATCAAACAATAGAGTTTGAGATCGGCCCTATGTCATATTTAATACATTTTTAGAATCCCTTTTATAGATTTCTATACTCTCAAAGCTGTCTAATTGATTTCTTGAATTGACGCATCTAAGTAACTTAAAATTATCTGAACTAATATGGCGATCTGTCCGACCCGCCATATTTTACATGAGCTAAATGCTCTTTCCGCCTTTTAATAATATTTCTGGAGCTCTGACCAACATAGTTCTTCTCACAAAAGTCACAATCGAGCATCGCCAAATATGTTTTGGACGCAGGTCATGGTATTAGTTCAGATAATTTTAAGTTACTTAGATGCGTCATTTCAAGAAATCAATTAGACAGCTTTGAGAGTATAGTTATCTATAAAAGGGATTCTAAAAATTTATTAAATATGGACAAAGGGCCGATCTCAAACTCTGTTCTGTTTGATTTATTGAATTGATTTTTTTATATTTTTATTTATTTATTTATTTATTTATTTATTTATTTATTTTCCTTTCCTCCTCTGACAAAGTATCTCATGATATTTTATTGGCCCACTGTTTAACTTGTCCAATAGGCGTTATTTCCGCTTAACCAATGAGAGATATTCTTTTCATTGGGCCCCCCCCCCCCATGCCCACCTTGTCTATATATTCTCTAGCATTAAGGTTGCTTTCTTTAGTTGCATTTTGTCCCCCTTTGCTGAAGATGGCTACTTGGTAGCCGAAATACGTATCCGGTATTTCAAATTCTTCTTGTGGATTAGAGGTTCCCCCCCGATTTTGGTTGTTCCATTCCACAGTTTTTGCTTATTTAATTTTTACTCATAGAGAAGTACTCTGGGTGGTAGAGACGTGCTTATGGTATTCACTGACACAAGCGTTTATCTTCATTTCGGAGAATATCAACTTAACGTCCAATCATTCACACAGATTCCCAATTGGAGAGATGTTTTACTGGCAAGGAATTAGCGGGACACCTTACAAAGTAGGCCTATGTTTGGCCTATATTGTCTTACTAAAAATGGCATATGTTATCCCCTGAATGCAGATTAATGCAAAGACCTGAGGAACCTCATTACATGTCGCTGTGCTGTTAAAGTTGCCTTATGCATACAAGAAGTGACTAGCTGTTATAGCTGATAAACTAAAACAAACGAGATTCTTCAAAACATGGAAATGAATCGATCGAGCACTTATAAGGTAATCCAGGATGCGCAGAATGAAATTTCACTGACCAGGAAGCTAGGATAAGCTACACCCTTGTGCAAATTAATTGAAATAAAGCATGTTTTCTATATTACTCGTAATCCTGTAGGGGAGACCGGGGCAGATTTGGTACAGCTGTAGGTTTACACATTCACTATAGTTCACTTACCCTTGGTCGGAGCGCACCGCCTTCGATTAGAGGAGAAACGTTTCAAACTGGCGTGTACCCTCAAAACAATTTTTTTGTGATTTTTTTTTTCTGGTACGTAAATTTTCGCACTAATGTATTGACAGTTGGAGTATTTGTACCATTAGATCATCATAACTCATTATTGCTTATCATGTTAGACTGCTCTTTTGCGGTTATTTTAAGTTATTGAGTTGATTGTTAACCTTATGAACAAAACTTAGAGACTTAGTTTTACCTAAACATGGCGATGGGGCAAGTTTACACAGGAAAAACGGGGCAGATTTACACACTGTTGGAGGCCATATAAAAAGTCAAAACCTGGAGAATAGGGGGGTACAATGCACAGAGTGTAAGAGGTGGGCACATGGTCACTGTATTACAACAGGTAATTCAGTGTATTTTGTATCCTGTAAATTTTTATTTGGTAATATTTGTATTTGTATCCTGTATTTGAAATGTGTGTATCCTGACTCATTTGTAGTCACTGAATTAAACGAATTAATAAATATTGCAAATTGTTTGAATTTTTTTCCTAATAAAACTTATATTTCATTATGTTAAATGTGTGGAAACATATTTGCTACGGAGCAAGTTTACACATGTGAGATTACCTCAAAATAGAAACTATGACACAGAAATACAGTACAGGAAAGGAATTTTATGCTGTTACGTTTCCTGTATTCTATTTCTATGTTATTAATCTAGTTTCTCATATAAGAACTCCGCATATAAGAAATTTTTTTTTTCTTACTTGTAAGTCTACCAAGTGGCACAACTGATTGATGGACGAATACCATAATTTTTCTTGTTATTATGTTACATCTTGTAAGTCCACCAATCAGCACCATTTAGGGTTTTATCCTGATTGGTGGACGATTGTTATACATTACATACCAAACGTCATGGGATAGCACCTGATAACGTGTGGGACATCCTCTAACCCGGCGAAGTGCCACAGTGCGACGTGGCATTGATTCCAGAAGTCGGTGGAAGACATCTGAAGACATTGCCAACCATTCCGACTGGAGAGCTTCCCACAATTGCCCATTACGGAACCACCACCGGCTTGCACAGTGCATGCTTGACAACTTGGGTCCATGGTCTTTATGGGGTCTGCACCACACTCGAGCCCTACCATCAGCCCGTATCAGCTGGAATCGAGACTCATCAGACCAGGTCACACGTTTCCAGTTGTCAAGTGTCCAGTCGATGTGTTCATGGGACCAGGAGAAACGTTGCTGACGATGTCTTGTTGTTGCAAGAGCACCTTCGTGGGTCTTCTGCTTCCATATCCCATGGACAGCAGATTTCGTTGAACAGTTCGCATCGATACAGCTCTAGTATCACCCTGGTTAAAATCTGATGTCATCTGGCGTAGTGTCAGTTGCCTGTTAGCGGTGACCATCCTACTCACGACACCGTTGATCCCGTTCATTGAGAAGATGTGGTCGACCACTGCGTTGTCCATGGTGGGAGGTAATGCCGTCAAGTTAGTACTCTCGGTGGACTCTTGAAACCGTGGACCTTGGGATGTTGAATTCTTGAGCCACCTCCGAAATTGAATGACCCATATGTTGTGCTCCACATACCAGGCCACGTTCGAACTCGGATAGCTCTCGTCGTGTAGCAATTGTCACACTGAATAACTCACCCCTTATTCATGACAGTGTAACTAAACCTACTGACACTGATTTGCATATTTATACTGTTTGCACATGATGCTACTATCACTTTTGGAATGTGAGTGTATATTCGGTGGTGGAGGCCGACACAATTGTAGTCGTCACCTGCCCTGATGAAGAAGTGTATTCGAAACGCGTAGGCAATAAATGCTACCATTTGCTATTGCAGGACCTTTTTTCCTTTTTTTTTCGTTATTTAAAAGTAAAATTGACCAAAAATGCAACTACTTGATTTAAATATAACTAGAGATATGGTTCGTTTTATGTGATCAGAAACGTGAAATTTTGATAACCTTTGATAATTAATTACAACTAAAATATATCTGTACCTGGCAAACGAAGCTATGCATGCCTAATGTATCCACTAAAATACACTGATAAACTCTGAGAAAAACCCTAAGGTCAATTATCAACCGATTTTAGCCAATTTGACGTGGAGTAACTCATATCGGAAATGGTCAGAAACGAAAGAGCTATTTTCCATTTTCAAAATACTACATTTGAAAAAATTAAGTTTTTGATTAAAAAATGGGAATTAGAAGGGATAAAAAGTCGATGAATTCAGGACTTTTGCTATTTTCCTATACCTTAATTTCTTGTTTAAAAATTATTCTATCATTTCGGAGATATATACCGATTTTTGCATTCCAGTTTTTACATTTTTGTCTATCCATATTTTGTCCTGATTTCAATTACCTTTCATCTAATCTCGCTACTTCAGCCTTTAGTTTATGAGAATAAAACTATATTTGATGGGAATAGGAAAAAAAAAATAGTAAATCGATTTCTTCCTCCCCCACCTCGTGGAAAGTAAAATAAATGGTTTAAACTAGAAAACGTCAGCCGTGAAATGTATGACTCTCCTCTTAAGGTGACTTATATCTGCGCCGATAGTCCTAGGATTTCTCAGATTTTTCTTTTATTTTTTAAACGTATTTTTTCCCTTTTCCGTTTCCTCTTCCTTCCTCCAGTTTTCGTTTTCATCTGCTCTCTCTCGCTCTCTTTTCTTTTTCTTTTTTCCATCATCGTCCTATTTCGTTTTATTCTTTTTCTATATAGGTTTTAAGAAATTGAAATATCTCTGTTCGCATTTCTCTCGAAGACTGAGCCAGTCATAATTCAGGGCCCGCCATTTGTTTCCCCTAAAAATGGCTTTAGCATTATTACCTGAGTCGCCAGACCCGTTGATCGAGCCGACATTGATCGATGGCTGGGTTCGAGGCCTCTTGGACGACCATGCTCCGCCCCATAACGGCAAAGTAGGAGGAGGGGATCGGGGGATCGACTCCTTGTCGGCGGCTTTAAAAAAAAAAAGAAAATTTTCTTTTTTTTTTTTTGTTTTCAAGTGGGCTTCATCTATCAGACAGCACCCAAGTCGACAGTTTCTTTATGGCCACACAAAGAATTGGTCTTCAATAAGGCTCTTCGAGAACTGCGACGGAAGAGCTATTTATTTAAAATTTTATAATGGAAGTCAACAGTAGAGTGACTGCATTTGGTTAAAGAAATTGATAACAAAAAAACTTCTCAAGGCGAAACAAACTGATTTTCTTACTCTTTTCTACATTACAGAATCTTTCAAAATTTTATGAGTTTTATGTCATTGAAGCCTTCTCCGCCCCAAAAGGCATTTTGAAAGTGGCTTTCAACATGTTTTTATTCATTACTAGCTGACATGCCCGGCGTTGCTCGTCTGTTTGTTTGATGAAATTTTGCAATACCTGAATTTGAATATGAATAAGAACACATGAAAAATCCTTAGAGTTAATAAAATTAACATTCACTTTGGAAAAAAAAGAATTCTTGAAAATGCTTGCACTGGAATTTCGTGTCCGATTGGGTTTGGCCAGGAAAATTCGACATTGCATTTTAGAATGTTAAAGAAAGGCTATGAGTATCGAATTACTTCTGTCTAATGTAAAATACTTCATAGATAGATTGAGAGAGTTCAGCAGTTCTGTTTACAGCCTCATCAACATCCCTTAAAAACATCTAACCGTTTCAATAGAGTTGTATTCAGTCACAGAGCGTGGAATCATGTCCTGGATATGGTTGTTCATATGGACGGTAACAGTTATAGCAGCATGAATTGCCCTCTCACACAATCAATTAAGATATTTATATCTTTCTAATATGGTTAGATAAACATTATCTATAACTTTTCTGAAGGAAGTTAACTACATTAAAAAAACCATATAAAAATGAATTTTCTCTAGTTAATTAGGGAAAGTGCCCGGAAGTTCACTTTTTCAACAAAACCTTGAACAGCTGCACGTCATTGAAGTTATATATTCACTTATTTGTTTTAAAATAATTTCTAACATATCTCCAAAGATTTTAATAAAAAAAAGAAACAATAATGATATTTATTTATTTATTTATTTATTTATTTATTTGTAGTTATTATCCCCCTTTAAACGTGAATCATTAAGGCAAGCATCGTAGCTAACGAAAAAGACAGGCACTGGCATTGAAAATTACCTGATCTTCTTAGTCGAAGCAACAATGTAACCTTCACGGTTTCCATCTTGGATTTTAGCAATCAGTATTTTTTCTGTTGGGAACAATGAAGGTTACATTGTTGCTTGGCGTTTGCCTGGCGCCATCTCTTGAGCGCTTCTTTAGTTTAGCGTTATTTCTCCACCATAATCTTGATCTCGGATCAATTTGACCTGCCTAAAACCTTCCCAGGGTTAACCTGAATGCCTAAAATCTTACCATGGAAAATTTCATCAAGATTGGTCCAGCCATTTTCGAATACATAGCGAACAGACAGATATACAGAGAATTTTATATAGACAGATACGATTTCATAAGGCCTGTTTGTTCATTGAAACTCAAACATTGGATACTTAGGTAACAGTCGAAAGAAACCAAACACAAAATTGATTCCACAATAATGAAACCTTTATTCATGGTAGTCGAAAAATTGTGGAACGGATTTAATTCGCTGATTCTGCAAAGGCATTAATACTAAAACGGGATTTTTTTCCTTTCTGGAATGTTTCGCGTGACAACAGAAACATGGACTCGCGACAACAGTCAAGCGCAAAATCTCTGCATCTCCAATCTCTCTCTATAACTTAATTTCTAAATAACTTTCTTTTGCGCACGGTCTTATCTTTTATAATTAAAGTAATTCCGTTAAGATCAGTATCACACCAATCAGATAATTCACTGCCATATTCCCTGTAGCGTTGCATACTTATTTTCACCCATTTCAATTCGATTTCTGCGGTATCGATTGATTTTGCTTTTCATTTTCCTGAGAAGGTATCGTTTTGTGATTAAAGTCCCTCCTCTTATGTGTAGAACAAGGAGGATTTATCGAAATGCCACCCGTATAAATCCCTCTTTGGGTTGTCGGGTTTTCGAGTTTCCTTGTGAGGAGGAAGAAGAAGGAGAAGAGACTGGAAGAGAAAGTGGAAGAGATCGTCGTGTCGCCTCGAAATCTCCTTGGGGAGAAGGCAGCGGCACTTTGTCATTGGCAGGAGTGTAAACATTTTGAGCCGTGAACGAACACGGTACTCCTAATTAAAACCCTTACGTTTCATGATTGATGCATGAAGAGCACCGGAAAAGTAGAAGAAAGGGAGAGAGAACAGGCAACATGGCGCACCGTGCTCCTCCTCTTATCTCTTTTCCATTCATTTCTCTACCCCCAACTCGGCAACGTTGACTTCTCTGTCTGTTGAATGGCACCCAAGTGATTTACGCGTCAGTTATCATTTCTTTTTTGTCTTCTTCATCTCGGTTTCCCTATCCCCCCCCCCTCCTCTCTACTCTGGTCTTTTCTCCTACCCTCCTTTCAATATTTATCTTTCTGGCTTTATCCTTCATCCTTTTTCTCCACTTTCTCTCTCTCTCTCTCTCTCTCTCTTTTTCGCTAACCCACTTTTTGTAATTACCTTAGTTTGTAGTGCGTGCATAATTAACGTAATTGAACAAATAATTTTTTACGTGTTTATGGCTTCCTTCGTCTCTAGTCTTCCTGGAGTTCTTAATCCCTCTTCTTTCCCTCTACACTAACACCCTAGGATTTGTCAGTCTTTCATCCCGGAAGTTTTGTTTATAGATTTAATTGGTTCCTGCATCTTTGACAATGGACTCCTTTCCCGAGCTTTATGACCGCCATTGTTTAATGGAAGCTTATTTTTAAGCTGCTTCAGAGATTGGCCTAATATTATAAGGCGAATCTACCACGCATTAATTCCTGTTACTAATAGCACTCAGAAAAGGTGATATTCCTTTATAAAATGGAACAAAAGCCTTCCCTCCAACCTTTTTTTTTATTTTTTGAAGAGATTTGGGTATTTTAGAAAAATAACTGCAGTTTAGCGATAATGTGCCTTCTGATGATCCTTAGGGCATTCTTCTTAAATAAACCCTACATGTTTTTGTTTAAATTTCTAACGTTATTATTATCGTTACATTGGAAACAGATCCGTAATTCCAAAAAAGACAATTTAGCTCTGTTTATTTCATGAAGAATAAAAAGAATTTTTGAAATCGGCTTAATAATTGAAGAATTGGTGCGATATTTTACGATACGTACGCCCCATCCCCAACCTTCTTCAACGTTTTCCATCAGCGGTAGGTTCATGATAGATGCTCCGCAGAAAAGCTTCTTTTTTCTTTGACGGGTAACTACTGTAAAGACGTGATTTGTTTTTTGGAAAACAATTCTTACATTTTTTTTTGTTTGTCATGTTATGTTCCATTTTTTGATATGTAATTGTTGAAATCAAAATAAAACGTTTACAATCGAACCTCATTTTCCAAAAAACAAATCACGTCTTCACCGTAGCTCCCGATTGATGAGAAAGAGCTTTCCTGCAGAGCATCTAGCATGAACCTACTACTAATGGAAAACCCTGAATCAGATTGTTAAATATAACAGCAACTATCGGGCCGATTTGCAAAAAAACGTTTTTCATTTTTCATAAATGAACAGAATTAAAAGTTCCTAATTGGAATTATGGATCTATCTCCAATAATTAAAAAATTAATTAGAAAATTAAAAAAAAACCAAACATGTAGGGGTTATTTAAGAAGAATACTCTTAGGATCATTAGAAGGCACATTCGTAAGTTTGTATCATTAAACTGCAGTTATTCTTCTAAACTGCAGGTATTCTTTTCAAGACTGGAAGAAGGCGTGGATATCGGTTTGCATCGGATGAAGAAGTGTGATCGGATAAAAACGTAGTTATTTCTGCATCGCACAAGCTTCTTCAATGATGGAAATAACCACCTTATCTCCAAATGAGATAAACGTGTTAACTGTTTCGTAGAATACTTTTGAGGTAATCAGTTTTCAATGACACCTTTATTGAGCCCGATTCGTTCTCATTTGATTGATCCTTATACAGGGTCGAGTCACTGAATTATGACCGCCTACCTAATAACCCGAATGGCCTTCTTTTGCAGCCGAAACAGCAGCTGGGCGACGGGGCATGGACTCAGTGAGTGCTTGGAAGGTGGCAACAGGAATCTGTGTCCATGCGAACAGCAGAGCGTCACTAACGCAGGTGGAGCGTCTCGCTGCCTGACGTGTAGATGCAGATGTTTCCACAGATTCTCGCAAGGATTAAGATCTGGGGAGTTTGGAGGCCAAGATTATAAGTGGAACTCATCCTCATGCTCCTCGAACTATGCACGGCAAAGTTTGGCCACCTGGCATGTGGCATTATCCTGTTGAAAAATGCCATCATTCGCAGATACACAGTTGCCATGTAGGGATGCACGGCAATGATGGATAAGTATGCACAGCTATTGACGGTACCTCCCAGAGGAAGTAATGGACCCAAAACATGCTATGAAAACATACCCAAACCATTACGTTGTCTCCTCCAGCTTGTTGCCGTGCAACAGTGGTTTCGCGTACTTTGTTTTCGGATGTCTCGCGGCGGATATGCTAACGCCCATCGATACGATGCAGTAGAAAACGCGACTCACCGGAAAGTGCAACCTTTTTCCACTGGCCTAAGGTCCAATGTTTGTACTGCAATGCAAACGTAGCACGTTTCGCGATGCACACTTGTCAACACATGTCAACAGCTGGAACCAGACGTCTGCTGTGGAGGCAAGACGCAACAATGTGCGTTGCACATTTGTTCTCGATAGGAGTGTTTACGATAATTCCATCTGCCAATTTTGCTTTTACCTTCGATGGGTTTCTAATCGAAGTGGATGCCTTCTCCGATTACTTAGGAAAGAGTTGATATTTATTCTAAATGAAATTATTGTTTTTTTTATATTATAAAGCTCTTTGTGCTTCTCCAAACACATCAAATTTGACTGCGTAAATAAATAGTAGTAATCATTTGCTTAATACGAGCGTGAGACCCGAGTACAGGATATGAAAGAGACATAGACTTTTGCACATTTTAACAAAGGGTAATTCTACTGAGAATTCGTGTATAAATCGGTTTTCAACCTGTTAAATGATGATTTTTTTTCCATTTTCATAAGGCCATTTTTCTCAGAATGCTTATAACGCGTGACCGTCTCTGTTTTTGGCACTGCGTTTTTCTTGAAGAGAGATAGATTGCTTCTGATAGAGAGTGTCGAACAGCTCGCCATAGACGGATAATGCTATCAGCTATAAAGTGTACGAAAAACATCAGAGCCTATATAAGTTACAACTTTAGAAAGAGGAAATCTAAATGGTGTTGCGTTTTCATTCAGTATACCGATATCTGTCAAATTATTCCTGCGAGAGCCTTTTAGAATCTTGTTCCCATGTTATAGAAAGGGTACGCTCGGTGATCGTTGAAGGGAAGTTTCTAGACCTGATAAAAACTCGAAACCGTATTCTGAAAAAAGCCTGCGCTAACTTGAGCAGACGTTTCGATTTATCCAAGTACATATTCGTCCTTCTCTATAAGAATTTCACTTATTATATTGTACGATAATTTCACGGATAGAAGCGCAGGCTTCCATAAATTCCAGGTTACATCACTGTGCCAAATTAGAAAAAGATATAAACTAAAACATAAAGTTTAAAATACAAAATTTCTAATTACTCAATGGCGATTATTCTAATCTAATCACGCAATGCCAAAATCTAATTTTGAAAAGCAAATCTTTATGGAAGTTCTTGTGCATTTTAAAATATTATTATTAACACATATTCTACAAGAAAGAAAAATATTCTGTAAAGTACTAAGTGTTAAAGAAGACAAAGATTTCGTGTATTAATTAATTTCTAAACTTTTCCTTTCATTTTCCAGATAACCTGTTTTTCATTAGAAGAGAAAGTAAAGTTTGCTCGCTTATCGTTCTGAATACGTTAAAACTATTTACTCATTGCTATTCTAAAACAGTTTATATGTCATTTTCATTTCCTATAGAAGGGAATTTATGAATATTCTTAAAGAATACAAGGAATTTAAATTTTATGTCAAAGGGCAGGTTAAGGTCATATTTCAAAAGAATGAGTTTCGTTGGTTCTCTAGGCGAAAGTGAACAACCACACTGCTTTGCAATGAAATTGCCCCACCAACAAGGAGTTATCCGACCTTATCCATATTTAGTGGGGTGGGGGGTCGTCTACCTCCGACTAGTAAACGATTAGATGAATGCTCACGGGACATGACCTTTTGGGTTGATACAGGGTTTCCGGGTGCTTATACAGGCTCATCAGTTAAAACCTGTGCGAGACGTTCCATGCAGTAGGGAGGAAGCAACGGCTTTGTGAACGTACAGTACTGTAATCCGCACAACGGTCTCAATGCCGCGACGACGACGACGACAACGACAACCGTTCACGCAATTAACGGACTTTGAACGAGGTCGAATTATTGGCCTCTCCGAGGCTGGATGGTCAACCAGACGGATTGCTGTCCATGTGTCGCGGGACGCACGATGTTGGAGGCAATGGCGAGAGGAAGGCACACGTGCCAGAAGACCACGCTCTGGGGACCGGAGAAGCACGTCAGATCGTATCGATAGGCGGATACTGTGAACAGCGCTAGCGGACAAAACCATCACTCTGCGGCAACTGCGCGACAACATCACTATTCCCGGTACTGCTCTAGTGTCAACAGCGACAATAGTACGCCGGTTACACGCCGCGACAATGTATGCCAGGCGTCCATTGTTGTGTCTCCCTTTGACACCTGAGCATCGCGCCATACGACTTCAATGGTGTCGTGAACGAGTGGGCTGGCGAATGGGAATGGCGCCCGGTGGTCTTCAGCGACGAATCCCGCTTTTGTATGGACAACGACGACAGATGCGGACGGGTGTGGCGCAGACCATTGGAACGTGCCAATAAACAATGCATCCGGTATCACCATCGTGGACCAACACCCGGGATCATGGTCTGGGGTGCCATCGGCTACGATACCAGAACGCCTTTAGTCACCATCCAAGGCACCCTGACAGCAGCACGGTACGTCACAGAGATTCTGCAGCCCGTATTACTGCCCTTTCTGCACACCATACCCGGCGCCATCTTTCAGCAAGATAACGCCAGACCGCACACGGCAAATATGGGCATGGCATGTCTGCATGATGTCACCTACCTGGCATGGCCCGCGAGGGCCCCAGACTTATCGCCAATTGAGCACGTGTGAGACATGGTGGGACTCGTTTACGATTACCCTGCAAACTCCATGAAATGGCACAGGAGGTTCACCAGTCCTGGGCAGACGTACCCCAAGATGACATTCGCCACCTGTACTGACGCCGCTTTCCATAGGGATACCCTGTACAAACGAGTGCACGTCTTGGCTCCATAACGTAATAAAGGTGTGTTCAGATGTATCTCTTGCTGTATATCAACTTTTGGCTCATTCGGATAATTCATTGTGGGTGGGACAATTTTATTGTAAAGCAGTGTAGTATTAAAAGGTTGTTTTTAAAGAGCCAAATATGTGCATGAAGATAAAGAGCGAGTATGGTTATGTCAATAAGTTTGAGATAACCGAAGTTTGTCCGACCACCAGGCGGTGGGCATGTATCTCCTTCCGCCCAAATCAAAAATTTTCCCCCTATAATCGAGTTAAAAATGCATGATTCGCGGAAAATATTTCCGTCTATAAGTAAGTAACCAAAGTCTTCCAAAAGGGTAAGGAGCATGATAACAGAAAATTAATCTTCCCGAAGATAGCAAAGTAGCATAACCCTGAGTTCAAGGAAATTGTCCCCCTTAAAAGGCTGAATAAATGAGGGTTAAAAAGTGAGGGTCAAATGGCGGATAAAGGTGAGAGATAAAGAAAGGTTAAAAAAATTGGATAATATATCTTGTTACTGACATATCACATGCCATTTGTTGCGATTTCAAAAACATTACTCTAACCTGTCTCAGCTTCAGTTGAGAGTGACGTCACTGAAAAACGTTGCTAATCAGACAGTACACAGCATCTTATCCTTCCGCCGTTAATTTTTTTTTTTTAATTTCGTTAAATGACTTTTCTATCCGCCGATTTTTTTTTATATCGAGGAGAAAAAATATGAAATATGATTGCAGGCGGAAATTATGAACTTTTTAAACAGACATTTATTCAACTATTTCTTCATGCAGACGAACTGTAACAGCTTCCCTCGTGACGTTACTCTCAGCTAAACTTGAGACAGGGTATAGTTTCTAAACTATTCGGCTGTTACCCCCATAACTCCTACTGGGACAATCTAGCCAACATGTTGCCTAGAGGAATCTGCATACCTAATTTCACTCCTTTACATAGCCACATATCATAATAATCAGATAGACGCCTTTAACTCCCGCTTCTGTAACTTCAATCCGGAGGGCCAATCGAAATCACACTAAATAGTGAAGTTAGACATACCCATAATAATTCACATACCAAATTTCAAAGTTCTGGGACCTGCCTATAATCCAAAACTATTTCATCAAACAAACCAAACTCAACAGCAATAATTTTAAATACTAATTAATTTTAAATAATAATAAAGTCACTTGAAAGACACTTTTCTCACGACGTAGGAAGTCAAATGGCACAGTCTTGAAATGGACTAATGAAATAAACAGACTGCGCATGATTTGCCAGGTGCACCTATTACACAGTTACTAAATTAAAAACTGGGAACACAAGGCCTATATACTAAATTCAAAGGGACCTATCTTAACATCACAGTTACTGAGCAGCGCATTGCAGACCAGCGTCGCACAATGGTTAAGAACAATTGAATACCTTTATCCACGATACAGAAAAAAAGCAAGTGGTTGCATTAATAGGTACAAGGAAATAATTTATTTGTATAAACAGAAAGCCAGGACACAGATTCTAACACTAATATCACTGATGAACTTGGAGGAAACGCAAACAACTGTGAAACTCGTCATGATGCACCTCAACACAAGACAACATGGATGCTAACTAATTGATACATTAAATAAAAAATACTATTATACTCTATTCAGCGAAAGAAAAACTGGGCGTGTCCAGTTAAATGTCCAATTTCAATTGTTAAACATTGTTAATTTTATGTAGTAACAATGTCTAACAATTGAAATTCGGAATTTAATTAGACACGCCCCGTTTTTCTTTCGTTGAACCAACACCTCCTAAAGAGAAAGCCTCTGCACGGAAACGTCATACATTGTTACATCATCATAATAGTGCATTGTTATTCGTATTTCTACCAATAATAAGCCCTGAATTTGCACTACTATGATGATGTAACAATGTAGGACGGTTTCCGTGCAGAGGCTTTCTCTTTAGGAGGTGTTGGTCATTACACAACAATTACACAACAATCATAAAAATATAGTCAACAATCAACAATAACAATTTCAAAATATATCATTGTTTAATTCATTTTTTTTTCCTGTTTCAATTTAAACTACAGTTTTTTCTTTTATTGTACAGACTATAGTTGGATCCCGTCAAAATTTGAAGGTAAAAAACCCATCTTATTATTAATCTCCATCTCTTTATTTAAAAAATCAATCATCAAACTATAAATAAAATCTTGTAAACATTCCAAGGAGGAGCTTTAACCGTGAAGCAGAAATACATTTATACATTTATTAACAAGAAATTACCTCCCCCCCCCCACCCAGTAGGGTAAGGCAAGTAGCAGACCCTGTAGTCATCTGTTTTTACCCCTTTATCTGCACTTTTTACCTCCTCCCCAAGTTATTGAATCAAAAAATTGATTTTCTCGATAATAGTATGTTGAAAATGTAAAAAAGCTCGTACCTTCTTTCCTTTCTCATTATTTCCGATGATTGACATATTACATGCCATATGCTGCCATAGTTCTAACGACCAAGTGACTGCCACCCCCGCAATTCCGACCCCACTGGAACAATTGGGCCTGAACTTCATAGTAATGTAGATCTTGCCTAGTGGAATCTGGATACTGAATTTCACTCTTTTACGTACCTAAATAGCACATAGATATGTTGTCCTCTCTGAATCCCACCCCCGTAATTCCGACCCCAGTGCACCAATCAAAACCAAACTAAATAATGAAGGTGGACATGCCCATGGTAAGCTACATTCCGAAATTCAACCTTCTACTCGTAAAATGTAGAAATTATGAAGTAGACGGACGGACAAAATGAAACCAATAACTAGCTCCATTCTTCTGCTACTTAATGATATAATTTATGAGCACTTGAGCAATCGTGCGTCGACAAAGCGATTCACATGCGCGTGCCGATGTCAATAATGCCTAAAAGATGAACAGAGAGTAACAATATAATCCTTCTTGACAAATCAATTGTTATAAGACATGCCATTATGTTGATATTCTTTACAGTCGCTGTTTTAAGGGTCCACGAAAAATTCTTAAAAGTTGATACGGCCGAGCAAAGACTTTGATGGTCATATTTCTGAAAACAGAATTTCAAAAAATCAATCCGGAACTGAAAATTCACCTGACCATTGTTTTCTGAGCAGTGTTTTTTATCACACTGTAAATAAAGGAGAACATATGAGTTCGTCGTACGAAACAAATTGAACGTGCGAGCTGTGCAACAATATAAATTGAATTTTAAAAGTGCGAGCTGTGCAACAATATGAATTGAATTTTAAAAGTGCGAGCTTTGCAACCAGAGATCCTTAATCCTATCGAGATCCGACCATCCGTATATGCGAAATGGTTCGTGCAGCTTTCTTCTGCGCTGGTTAGTTGCAAGGGTATTGCCAGATGGCGCTGTAGGTCTTGATGTTATCTGGCGTCATCAAACTGTCTTCAGAGCACTGAAAGCATACGACAACGGCGACAAGGCAGAGATTTTTAAATATTTCGATGTTTAAAACACGACATGTTCCTTACATACGGAAAACTATTTAAATTAAATCAAAAATTAAAGAAATTAAGAAAGAAATCAAAATGAGTTCATTTCTATTTATTTAATTAACGAAGTATTGTTAGTCGGCCATGGTCAACACCACCTAGACAGAAGGCCTGATAACGGAAACGTCATACATTGTGACATCATCTTTAGTCGACCAATGTTAATCCTATTTCTACCAATAATAAGCTCTAAATCTCGTCGACTAATGATGATGTCACAGTGTATGACGTTTCCGTTATCAGGCCTTCTGTCTAGGAGGTGTTGCCATGGTTAGTTACAAGATGACGACACCTGCGAATTCTCTCTTGCCATTTGAGCGTTTGTTGCAAGAGGGCGCCACGGGTATTTTTGCCATATCAAGTTTGCTATGGGAATTTTGCTTGTTGTCGCATCTCGTTAGATTAAGGACCTCTATTTGCAACAATATTAATTAAATTGAAATTAATTACCACGCAAACTGCGCACGAATAAAATCTTGTAAATAAATAAAAAATCGTCAGACCAACAAATAGAGTAATAGAGTAGCTTAAAAGCAGAGAATGGTGCACGGAAGTCAATTTTTGCGGATGTACGTAAAGACAGTTTTTATCATATCAGTACGCATGTGCTTAAAGCAGTTTTTAATTGTAAATTGCCGCTAATGATTAGTAATTATGGACACAAAAACTAACTTTGACAAATCTACAGACTAAGATCTTTTATGTAAGACCAAAATGAAGTTTAGAGACGAGTAGTTTTTCCAACGAACTGTCGAAAGAATCACTCTTGGATCTTAAATATATAGATGTTCCTTCAAAAGTCTTGTTAAAATTATTCCTTCAAAAGTCATCCAAAGAAACCGTCATTTCTTCAAAATGTTAATTTTAAATCTTCAGTCAGGTTCTCCATGACATTATTCATCCATCATTGTTCTTCCAGATAGGAAATTATTTCTAAAGTTTCATCTATTCTATATCTTCCCATAGTGAGTTAATCATAAGAACGACAATCAGTGAACTTATTTGTGTAACTGTTTACATCATTTTATTTATTTCAATTATTATTATTAAAAAAAAGATTTTAATAAGTTAATATATTATTCCTTCTATTTAAATAAACTGATTAAATAACACTCTACAAAGATATTTTTGCAGTTTACACAGGAAGAGACCCACACGAGCCCAGGAATAGCTACCTAAGATAAATAAAAACAGGAAAGCAGGAGGAAGTTGATTTAACATGAAACATACATCTTACCACAATACATTGAAGATCTATCTTTAGAACACATTCTTATTTATATCCACTTTGGAAATGAAACCAATCGATAAATGCACATCCAAGAGAAACCTAATTGGCAAAGCGGATTGAGTCTGTTATGAACTCAATACACCATCAGAACAACATTTCATTACACCATCAGAACATAACAAACGCTTCAATCAGTTATGCAAGAAATTTATAATGCACATCAAACAACTCAGAGGAACCGTGTGTCAGAGAAAGAGCCTAGACAGGCTCGAAAACGTTCATCCTTTTATTTTTAAGTTAATTTAAAAATTATAAAAAATTGTTAGATTTGAACTCCCAAATGCAAAACTTGATAACAAGCCTTCTTGTAATTTATAATGTATAAAAAAACGTGCAGTTTATCTGATTACATTAAGTTACTGCGAGGACTCTATTTTTACGTATATTTTGTGTACAATTTTTTTCCGCAAATTCACATATCTTCGTAGCATATAATTAGATAAAATTCACAGTGTCACACTTTAAAATTTGAAGTTAGTTTGGAATATGCAATTCTTGAAGCAAGATGGGGTGGAATCGTGGAAGAAAAGAGTTTCTCAAAACTTGAAGGCCAATGGAAGGGAGGAAGGTAGGTGGATGGGCTATAGGGTTGGTTAGCACCAAAATTTATCAGAAGGCAATTTTCCTGATGTCAGAGCGTTATCGCATATGGCGAATATATCACGGGTGCCCTATAATGTTGATAGTTGTAAATTTGAAAATGATATACTGTATTGATTTCCGATGTATTCCGGTGATTTATAACGTCCTTCCCTATTTGTTGAACATGGGATCGTGCGTCACTTTCAGGCCTCGGCGATGAGTCGCCTCTCGCTCCTGACATGCAATCCACATTTGGAAGATAATAACGGCAACATAAATTGACTTTGAAAGCAATTGGATATTTCGAATGGGCAAACCGCTTATGCATGGCTCTGGTTTTGTGATGTGAACCCTGCGCTCGAAAACATTTCCCCTTGTCAACTGCACATTCAGCTCGAATCTAAGCCGGTAATTACATTTAATAAACGTATTGTTTGCTCTGGAATTAGCGGGGCGAGTTGAAAGTAAAAGTTAAATGAAATGTTTACGTAAGATTATCCAAATGGAATGCCAGATTGCGATTATGTTTTGTAGGAGGGTATCTGTATGTCCGACATTTTTAAATTATTTTTTTTTAAATTGTTTATTATTAGTAATACGGAATGATAATGTCAACGAATATTTCAGAACATTTTACAATAAACTTTTTGGCTTTTCAGGTCAGGTTACTCGCTCCAAATGAAAAATGAGTTAATTCCAAATCGGAATCCTATCTGGTTTGGTTTAGATAAGCTCATTAAATAAAAGTTATCTATAAAGTAAAAAATTTTTAAAATGCATTCGTTTACAAGTGTTCGATGATAGTATTCTTTTCATTTAGGTTTTTTTTCTCCACGAAAAAAAATTAATTCAAATAATTGGGAACAACTTTTACAATATAAACTAGACTAAATTAATATGAATTTTTTTATATATTCAATGTAAAAAAATGTTGTTGTTTTTATTCAATAAAATAATCCGCTAGTAAAAAGTTATTAATAAGGTTATTCCAGTTCTTTTTACGTATATTTGTGTCCATGTTACGTGGTGAATCCTACCTTTTAGAATGCACCATTTTAGATATATATAAAATTCCTTTCTATATATCCCCAGTGTACCTGGACGTTCTAGTAAAATCCAAAATAATCTACATTTTCTGATATTTCCTGATTCTGAATTAAGCAATACCAGGATTGCCACTTGACGGTTGCAATAAAAATTCCACATAAAAATTGATGAAATTCATGTAAACCTATACTCTGTCCAATGAAAGTTTGATTGCGTGTGTCCAATTAAATTTCAAATTTCAGTTGTTAGACATTGTTAATTTTACTTTGCAATAGAGTTTAACAATTGAAATCTGAAATTTATTTGGATACGCCCAATCAAACTTTCGTTGAACAGAATATAATTTACAAACCCACAAACAAACATCCTACTTTATATTTATATATATACTAGCAGAGGACCTGGCATTGCTCGGGATAATTACACATGTAGGTAAACAGAACAATCTCAAGAAGTTAAATTATAACTCCAAATTGGTTAAATAATAACTCAATCAATAAAACACAGAGAGAAGGGACTATCCATTCTTAGAAAAATCCGAAAAATACCGGGACTTTATTTAACCTCTTAAGGACTTGCCTCGGATTAAAATATCCATCTTCTCCACCGGGGAACATCACTGGAACCCTAGACTCAAGTTTTTCTTGCCCTTGACGTAGAAGCTCGTACACCCTTTTGCTCTATTCGAAACTCCTGATGTTCAGATGTTTCCAATACCCGTATAGATATTACTGTTTTAGCTGCAGACTTTCTCTGACCAATACTCGTTCTTTCTCTTTCCTTTCCAGGCACATAAACTTTTGCCAGTCGTTTGGACATTTGGTAGGGAGCTCAAGGAAGACACGTCTGATTCCTTTGTCTTCTCAATAGACGCTGCCTTACTTATGTCCTGTCACTGCATCTTCATTTTATACTCATTGTTAATAATTCTTAGAAACGAATGTTCATTCATCGCATTATCGGTATCTCAGTTTCCAAAATATTCACATTCACACAGAATATAGTCAAAATGTATTTTATGAAATGTTTGGATCTGCTGTGCTACCAAATAAGATAGGTGATAACCCCGGCGTGACTTTGACTCTATTTTTTTTATTCAATTTTGAAATATCTTAAAAATAAACACATGAAAACGCTTAGAATTAATACAGTAAAAATTCCTAATGAAAATTCGAAAAAAAAAATTTAAACGCTCACAATGGATGGAACTCTCCAAATATGCCACTGCCAGTCTAAATAATTTGCCATTTCAGCGTGCGTTAGCCATAAAAATGATTTTAACCGTGTGATCTCAAGATTCGGTAACGTTCCCTGGACCCCTAGATCGCCAGATTTGTCCGTTTGTGATTTTTTCTTGTGGGGCTATTTCAAGAGTAAAGTGTATACGACTCGACCAAGAACTCTGGATGAGTTAAAACAGAATTCAGGATGAAATTCACAGTATCCCAGCTATGATGTTGCAGGGATCAGTGAGGAATCTCAACAGCAGATTTCAAGAATGCATTCGTACAGGAGGACGCCATAAAAATGATAAATTCCATTAATGTTTTGTAAATGGCAAGTAAACTGGTTTCAATTAGTATGAATAAAATGTTTTTCTCCATCACTCTTGGTTTTATTGGATTGTTAAAAAGTTCCCGTATAAGAGAATATACGATTTAATACAATAACTAGTCCTCAAAATGTGTCCCTTGAGCCTATAAATCATCAAATCGTGGGAAAGTTCAGTATTAAATCCATACTTTTAGTTACCATTAAAAACACACAATATATATGTTGGAGTAGAATAGCTTGTCTCCAAATAAATAGCAGTGTTAAGGCTAAGTATTTTAACTTTCCATCTTGCTTACTGCTCAATAACTGCCTATGAATATATTTTGAATATACTTTAAATCTCAAAGGAGTTAAATCTCAGACGAAGTCTACATCATTCAAGTTTAAGAAGGAAATATACCAGTCAACATGTGTATAAATAAAGAAATGTCTGCATTTAATTCATCTATAAGATACATAATATAACACATGTATAAACTTCACATGGAAAAGAAATTACAAACATGTATATATGCTCATCCAGAGAGAGTAAGAATAGAAAAAAAAAACAAAAACAACAATAATAAAAGCTTAATCTTATCATGTCACAAGCTCATGAGACTCTATTGTTGCTCCTTCCAAAACATCTATTGTTGATGTCCACATTTTAACTTTGATAAACAAATAATATAATTTTACATTTATTTACAATAACATAAATTTTGTACGAAACTATATCATAAAAAGTAATTAAATAAAATATATTTTTTTATTAATAAATCAACCAACAATATACAATCCATTCACAATTGAAATTCTTTATCAATTGTTGACACCAATACTCGTGGACAGCCACTCCAACGTATAATTATGCGGCCAGTCAAATTCGCAATATTGATGCCGAGTTCGTCTGTATGATTTGATGATTCGTAGGTGTCATGATTACATTCAGGCTTAAGGGGCACATTTTGAGCACTTGTTAAACTAAATCATCATTCTCTCTTATGCTTTTAAATTAAATGTTAATTAAATTTTGTGTTTTGTTTTGTTTTTTTACCTATTTCTACTACATTAATAACACTTTGATTGTTGTAATTCTTTACCTAATTGGAATACGACCCATGTTCATATTCCACTCTTTGCTCCCGAAGTTATTTTACATTCATTGTGAATCACTCTTTACAAAACGTCTTGTTGGAATTCGATCAAATTTTAACGGTATAGACGGTCTTATGTACCCTGCTTTCCCTCCAAATTTCATTAATCTAGGCTTTACAGAACCTGAGTTCTTAACTTGTTGATCTTGGTGGCGGCATTTTTATTTCTGTTCATATCTCAGTTATCGTTCAAATTCGGGCCCATGTTCATATGAACGTTTTTGCTTAGAATCCCCATACTTCCTCCCCTAAAAGTTTGTACCTTGAATTTTGAATCACCCTGTATATATACAAATTTTCACACTACCCAGACAAAATTTATCCATTTCTGATTTTTGGATTATATGACGTAAGATTTATTCAGTAGATTATAATGGACTTGTCGTGAAATACAACGTTGCTTAAGTTCTTCTTGCTTTTACTCAAAATACATGTATTTCGCCGTAACAAATACATATTTGGGAAATTGTAGAGCCATCGTTATTCTGTTATGTGTCATGGCAAAGGAAAACCGATCTTACTACATGTTTTAATAAGATCCAAGCTAGTGCATATCTTCGTCTTTTGAAGCGTTGGATCAGCTTTTGTTTATATAAGTGAGAAATTTCTGATAGAGTAATAATAATAATAATAATAATAATAATAATAATAATAATAATAATAATAATAAAAAACTTCAAATACATTCTGAGATGCAAATATTCTGAAAGGGCTCTCCCCCTTCACTGAGTATTTTTTATTTGAGTTTCCTTGACAAATGTATTATTCTTGAAATTTCTGAGACGACGATTATAAATGCAAACAGTGCATATTCTGATGAAAGTATTATGACATTGTTACTTATTCATAAAAAAATTCGTCGCTTTTGTCCTAAATCTGTCTTTTATCAAAATCGAGATCTTGTAACAACCTTGGAACTGATTTCATCAAGAGACACGAAACGATTTAAGTGTTCCAAAATGCTCCTTGCCTTTTAAAATTTATGTCAGCTAATTATGATATCATTGATTCTGGAACAGAAATAAAGCCAGAATTTGAAGAAATAGTCGTAAATTACTTAATTGGAGCAGATCCTTTAGTGATTCAATACGCAAACTGTCTGGTCTACATATTTTTTGTCGATAAAAAACTAAAGATAGATACTGTTAAGAAGAAAAGTATAGGGCTAATAAGAATGAATTTTGCTATTTTATATATCTAAACACGGTTTATACTAAGATAAACTAGAACTGTCCAAGTTTTGATCACCTACATGAAAACCCTCAATGTCGCTCTCTTGCCCTTGACACACATCTAACCTACACGACGTACGTCTAAACTATAGTCTACTTCTTTCTAACAGCAGACTCTATTTCATAGTTATGGTCATTATTTCCACAGCAACTGTGATTCGGTTCAGCTGTATTCGGTAATGATACGACATATCGAGTAAAACGATATCGATAGTTGAATAAGTCAAATGAAGCCGATGGTTGAGAGAATTGAGGCGTCGTTTTGATATATTCTAGTGTGGGATTCGAATCTCGTACTGGAAAGAAATTTTTGTTTGTCTTATTTGTTGTTGCTGTATGACTACAGAATTCTCATATGTGGAGATTGGAATATCGATAATCGATTAAAATGGAAAACGATATATTGACTGAATATCAAAAAGTTTTTATTAATGATATCATATCAGAATTGAAATATCACCCCAGGCCTAGTATTCGGGGATCTCGAGGCAAAGTTGGCACATAAACATGTCTTTTATAAAAAAGTCACAAGGTGTTAAGTCTGGGGTTCTGGGCCCGCAGCAGCATAGGCCATCTGCTCTGACATTCTATCTATGGATGTGGGAGTATCGCATTCAAAATTCTACAAACATTCTTATGAAAGTGTGGCGATGGCTCTTCTTGCTGGAAAAGAGTCAGAATCTTCCTCATTTGACGGAGGGACCAGTCAGTTTTCTTGCAATTCCAGATACAAAATTCGACTCCTGTATATCTGCGTACAAGATAGTCCCAATCACCTTTTTGCAAGAAAAATTTCAGTACATTTATGTTTGATGAATCCTTTTCAAGCCGCACTTTACCTTCTCCTTTTTAGCATTTTTAATCATTTTTAAACCCCTCTTTTTACCATTGCTATTATCTTCCACTATTACCCCTACATTTTATCCCCAATTTGATCTGCCACTTTCTATCCCTTTTTTTCATCCCACATTTCATCCCCAACATTTAAAAAAAATTTAAACTGGAGTGAATGATTGAATAAAAATGGCTAAAGAAGTAGGAAAACAAAGGAATTAAAAGTAGAAGATAAAAAATCGGCATATGCCTTCACATTTCATTTATTAATTTCTTATGAGTGTTCATCAGCTTTCTGATGGTTTGGAATGAAGTTATTCCCAATCTTGCGAAACAAAGAAAGGCTTTTTAATAAATCAGTGACGCTCTACAACTTTGTAATTTGAATTTTTTTCTCTATCATGGTCATTTTTTATAACTTCTTAGCACTTGCACTAGAGACGCTTTTATTCAATTGGGTACGGGCACGTTCCTATGGATAGACATGACTTTCATGAATCTAGCATCTTTTCTCCTAAACTTAAATGTGAAGGTCAACATTAAATTCATTGTTAAAAAGCCCACCCTTGCTTTGATAAGAGATAATTTTTTCGAAATCTGGAAATTCCCATTAGTTATTGAAATATTGAGACTGGTAACATACTTATTGAACATCCTGTATATGAGACCCCTTTATATAAATCATGATTATCCCTATATATATTATTCAAATCCTTTGTCATTTCTTGTAAATTTAGGAGCTTTTATTAAGAAGAAATAACGACAATGAAGATATTTATCCAACTTTGTACTTTGCGTTTGGATCAAATTAATCGTCGCCAATAGAATGATATCGAAATTAGAGCAAGCGAAATAGCTCGAGAGGAGCCTCAATTATTCATGTTATTATTAATCCTAAACACCTTGATAGCCGATTGCAGTTCCAAATTGCTTTCGATCGAACCGTTGGTTGGATTCCAAGGAAGGCTGATTATGTCGACGCTAAATTTTCCTCAGTGCAAAGTAGTTGGCGTTTACTGAGAGATAGAGAGAGAGAGAGAGAGAGAGAGAGAAAGCTCTCGTTGCAAAAGTGGGTGTCGCATTATTTCCTCTGGTTTCAATTTGCAAAGCATTTGTTTGAGTCGAATGATAAGAATCGTAACCAGGATGTTCCGCAAACTGACCGTTCTCTTCTGCCAGATGATAAATAACAGATTAACAGCGTGCGGCTCTCTTCGCCCACTCGGCCGCCGCCATTGCCGCCGCACCGGCCTGCGCTTCCATGTCGATTCCTCTTGTCACGATGTAATTCATTAATAATGAGTCGTTCGCTGCGATTGTAATCTGCAATTGAGAACGACCAAGCTTCTCTCACGGTTTCCCCCCCTCCTTCCCACGCTTGATTTACGGCCCTGACGTCGGTCGCTTTTCATAAACGACGCCTCTCTCTCTCTTTCTCTCTCTCTATCCTGTGTTTGGCTCTGGATGAATATTGGATTCGAGCCGATCAGTCACCCTTCTCTTTTGTAAGAACCTGTGAATGACCGAGCCAGGGACGCCAGATTAGACTTTATCTGGCGGGGCCAATGGACGTATTAGACCTTTGTTCGCATGGCAGAGGCTCGCAGAACGAATCGCCGCAGTGCTAAGGCAGCGAGGAAGGATTAGCGTGAATTAAGAGGTGATATTTTGCCATGATAAACGACCTCTATGCATATATACAAGCAATCTCGATATTCTAATGTTAATCATGCCAATTAACGCTCGGATGACATTGTAATCTAAAGCAGAATGGAACTGTAAGAGTGAACACTCTAAACACTTCTAAACACTCAGCAATCCTCAGTAAGAATACTTCCACTTATAACTCTTAGAGAGCAATAAATTTCGTGCAAATGCAAATTTATTCCACGAGAGTAAGGGTATGATAGGAATACAAAAGGTTTTTACGAACACCGCCAATATAATTTCTTTTGATTCAAGCCGTCCAATTCAGCATAGAACGGCCGCTATAACGCAATACTTTCGACGTGCACTGATAAATCCAGTTACCAAAAAGGCCAGGAAAGAAAAAAATAGCCACCACTTTCGATATAGCGAGGAAGAGCGGTTTCTAGGACCCCTACCAAATCTTTACTTAAGAAGATAAAACGGTCGATAAATTCTTAACCAGAAGATAGAAGAGAAAAAAAGAAATACGTCATTTTTACATACCTAGGACCAGAGGTTAATACAATTGCTAACGTATTCCGTGAGCAAGGTCTCGTGATTGCCTACAGAACGAAAGACAACAGTCGTTTCGTATTAAATCCAAGGAACAGGACGCGGACACTGATCTATTTAAAATAATTGGCGTCTCTAAGCTCACATGCCTGGATTATATACGATCCACTAAACGATCCATAGGACGTTTGAAGGAGCATAGGCTCTCTTGGGTCAACAAAGACTACAATCGAACACCTGCACAAAGAACGACAGCGGATGCTATCGATCGAGGAATGCATCACTATTTTAAGAAGAGTAAAAAAGCAAGGAAAGATCTTGTTGCAGGAAGAGAACGAAATTAGAAGACATTATCTATAGACCGAAAAAAACAACAACTTTGAATAATCAAGTTTCTCCTGAAAGAGATGACACCATAATGTCTGTCCTTGATCTTTCGCCAATCGATAAATATGGTTCATCGCACAAACCAATTCGAAGATTGCCGAAATTGATTCAATGACAAGTTTTCTAATAACACCTTTGAAAATTTTCAAGACATGGCATGTAATAGTTTATCAAAGACTCGTAATGACATGTCATGGAAGAATACATAAAATGTATTTAAACGTAAGATGTTCGTATATGATTCAGTGGAACTTGTTCTAATGTTTTCAAAATCGACTCAAATATTTTGGAAATATTGTTTCAAATGATTTACGTGACGGCGACTACTTTAGCCTCTCGGTACTTGGTTATATCATTTCTTAAGGGTTTTATACAATTTTAACACATTTTATTACATATATTTCTCCCGAGGATTTCAATGTTTCATCATTTTCATGGTATCATTTCCAAGATATAAAATAAAATTTAAAATGACACAACAATATTGCTTTTACAATAACGTCTTTATAGATTGTCTTGTTGACAATTGTTTCGTGAGAACATCATTAGAGTTTTAACAAAGCCGGCCAGATAAACAGACCGTGACTGTAACAACGCCACCTAAAGAGAAGGCCTGTTCACTGAAACGTCATACGTTGTTACATCATCATCAGAGGGCAAGAATTAGGGCTTATTATCGGATATCTAGAAACAGTTAAGTGTTTCTCCCAATAATAAGCCCCAAATCTCGCCCTCTGATGATAATGTAACAATGGAGGACGCTTAGTGAGCAGGCATTGTCTTTAGGTGGCGTTGACTGTAACCAACAACTCCTAGAAAGAAAGCCTCACAGCTGAAAAATCATGCATTGTTACATCATCATAAGTCGACCAAATTTAGGGCTTATTATTGGTAGAAATACGATCAACAATAGTCGAATTATGATGATGTAACAATGTATGACGTTTCAGTTGTTTGGCTTTCTTTCTAGTAGGTGTTGCTGTAATGTAATCACCGAGAGAGAAGGCCTCCGCAATGAAATGTAATACATTGGTTTGGTTTGGTTTGTTTGGTATTAACGTCCTTTTCAACTGCTATGGTCATTTCAGGACGGCGTTATAGGGGCCGCAAATTTTGCCTCGCAAAGGTTCTTTAACGTGCAGCCGGCAAACGACTACATAGGACCAACGGCTTTACTTCCCTTCCGAAGGAAGTGCGTGATCTCAGGATTTCCCCCTGAAAAATCCTCGTCGTCCTCGGCCGGTATCGAACCCGCGTACTCTGGCATCAGAGGCGATCACGCAACCGCTGAGCCACCGAGGCCGATTGTAATACATTGTTACATCATCATAGATAGGGCAAATTCAGGCCTTATTATTGGTAGAAATACGAACAACAATGCCCTGTCTATGATGATGTAATAATGTATTACATTTCATTGCGGAGGCCTTCTCTCTCGATGGTTACGTCCTGGCGCGGAAAAGTCACCTGACCATCAACAATGTATCTTCATTGTTTCTAACAAATGAAAAAATACTGATTGTTAAAATTCAAGATGGAAATAATGAAGACTACTATGGACTAAGAATACAATGTTACTCGGACTACAATGATCAGGTGACTTTTCCGCGTCAGGGCAACACCACCTCCACGTTCACTTATTCACTTGGAGTCACTCCGAGTGACACCCGTGACTCCCGTGACTCTGAGTCATTCGGATTCCGTTTCTTTATTTGCTCCGAGCCATTTGGTCTCAGTTTCTTTTTTCGCTCGGAGTTAACTCCCTTGACCTCCCTTGACCTGGGTACGCTCTGAGTGATTCGGAGTTTATTTCTTTATTCACTTGGAGTGCGACTCGGGTTAACTTCCTTAACTCCTGCTTTCAAGTTGGAGTCAGCGGAGTCAAAAAATTTAATGAGAAAGACAATGAAGAGTGCCAATAAAGTTGTGACTTCAACGATGATTAATTTTGTTACAATGAGATAACGCTTGCGAGCGCGCTTGTTAGGAGCCGTGGCAACCACACAAACAAGAGAAGAGAAGGCTTTATTTCTTCCGAGCTAACGAGAAAGACAGGCTCCGGCACTGAAAAGTCACATGACCAAGATAGGTCTATTAACAATGTAACTTTCATTGTTTCCATCTTGTATTTTAACAATCAGTGTTTTTTCCTTTGTTGGAAACAATGAAGGTTGGATTGTTAATAGACCTAACTTGGTCAGGTGACTTTTCAGTGCCGGAGCCTGTATCTCCAACAGCTCCTAAAAAGAAAGCCTGTGGACTGAATATTCATACATTGTTACATCATCATAATAAGGCATTGTTAATCGTATTTCTACCAATAATAAAATCTTGTAAACATTCCAAGGAAGAGCTTTAGCAGTGAAGCAGAAATACATTTATAAGTTTATTAAAAAGAAATTGGGGGG
>JAHWFO010013886.1:1230832-1258479 GCA_023313115.1 Rhysida immarginata
ATTGATTTTCTCGAACGTAATTTGTAAAAAATGTAAAAAACCTCGTATCTTCTTTCCTTTCTCATCATTTCCGAACGTATGATATATCACATGCCATATGTTGCCATAGTTCTAAGGACCAAGTGACTGCCACCCCCGCAAATACGATCCCATTGGAACAATTGGGCCTAAACTTCTTAGTAATGTAGATCGTGCCTAGAGGAATCTGGATACTGGATTTTACGCCTTTACATGCCTAATGATGATATAACAATGTATTATGTTTCAATGCGGAGGCCTTCTCTCTCGGTGGTCACGGTACAGACCGCTTGCCACGCAGCCATTTCCGTGTGACATATTTGTGCTGAAAGTTAATGCAGCGCTACAATTCTGGTGTAACGACCATATACTATATTTCATCCACGTAGGTCGTTTAGTTTTTGAGTTATCGTGTTCATACACATCCCAAAGTCAAATTTCCTGACGTTTACAATACTTTCTCTGTCGTACACGAGAAAGTAAAAACGTAGCTTTGCAGGATGAATTTGGCAACAATTTTTCAGTGGAAATGCATCCAACTTTTCAGATATGTCAGAGGACCAGCAGAAGAAACTTCATACCATGACACTAGCACGGCAACCAGACTCTCGATAAAGCAAGCTGGATCAATTGTTTCATGGGGCTGTCGCCAAATCTTCAGTCACTACGAAACATTGTGTAGCGTGATTATCGGATCACATAATTTTATGATATAACGTTATCAGGCCAACGATATAACGGGCCCCAGCCAACGCCTCTTAAAGATACGTTTAATCGCATTGCTACCAATAATAAGCCCTGAAATGCGATTAAACGTATCTTCGTATGATGATGTAACAATTCTGACGTTTTCGCGCTCAGGCCTTATCTTTAGGAGGCGTTGCCCCAGCGAGTAAAAGTCACCTGACCAGCTTAGTCCGCCCAACAATCCAATCTTCATTATTTCCAACAAATGAAAAAATACTGATTGTTAAAATCCAAAATGAAAACAATGAATATTGGATTGTTGGCTGGACTAAGATGGTCAGTTGACTTTTCCGCGCTGGGGCCCGTTATATCGTTGGCCCCGGTTGACTCAAAGCCAACTAGAAAGACAGGCCGGGGCACTAAAAAGTCAGATGACCAAAGTAGATCCAGCAATAATCCAATCTTCATTGTTTCCAACAAACGAAAAAACACTGATTGTTGAAATCCAAGATGGAAACAATGAATATTGGATTGTTGCTAGATCTACTTTGGTCATGTGACTTTTTAGTGCCCCGACTTGTCTTTCTCGTTAGCGTCGGTTGATTCTGAGTCATGACGCTAGTACTCTGATCACGTGATCACATTGACTCGGAGCATGACTCCGAGCGAATAAGGGAACACACTCCTAGACAGAAGGCCTGATAACGGAAATGTCATACATTGTTACATCATCATTAGTCGACCATTGTTAATTCTATTTCTACCAATAATAAGCCCTAAATTTGGTCGACTAATGATGATGTAACAATGTATGAAGTTTCCGTTATCAGGCCCTCTGTCTAGGAGGTGTTGGTAATACCTCGTCCGCACTGCAGAAAATTATTTTTTTGTTTGACAATTTCTTTAATAATATGTTTATTCGTGCATGATTTGGTAATTTATTAAACTAAAAATCTATTAATGTTTTCATGAAAAATTTATCAACAAAACAATGTACGAGAATAGAACAGTCATTGTAAAAGCAATTTTGTTGTAACATTTTAAACCTTTACTTTATATCTTGGAAATGATACCTTGAAAACATCAAAACGCGTCGGGAGAAATATCTATAATAAAAATGTGTTAAAAATGATATAAATAATCCCATATACTATATTTAGATATTATGGTCGAGCAGTTTCCCATAAATCTCATCACAAGGAAGAATTTAACTCGGCGCCTACGAAGGAGCACAGGAATTGCACACAGAAGCAATAGCGGCGAATGGTTATAGAGTGACGCATCAGCATTTAGGCTTTTTAGGTCGGATGCAGTTGTGTGGGTTTGGCAGTTACCTAGAGAACATCTACTACCGGAGTGTACAGTGCCCACTATAAAACACGGCGGGCTTTACGGTATGGGGTTGTTTCAGCTGGTTCGGCATCGGATCGGCTGATCCTAGTGTATGGAAACATGAATTCCAAGGCTATGAGAGACATTCTCAAGGAAACACAACTCAGTTCTCTCTGCGTTGTGGCTGTTTTTATGGAAACGAAGAAAGCCTCTTTCTGGATGACAATGCCACCTGTCTTGTTTCCAGGGCTGACTTCAATTCTATGCGGATAATCAAGTCTCACAAATAGACTGGCTTACGCAAAGAGAACCCATAGAGAACCTGTGGCACAAATTGGAACGACGTGTTCGGGCAAGGCCGGCCCGACCTTCATTGCTGGAGTTGGTCGTTGTACTTCAGTCGGTATGGTAAAATATCCCGCTTACAGTAGTGCAAGAACTTGTGGATAGTTTACCCAGAAGGGAGAGAGATCCTACTACGTACTTAGTTGAATAAATCCTGTTGTTATATTACCCCACAGTGTCCAATTACGTTCTTCCCCCTAGTGTATACTGTAATTTCTTGTCTAAGTGGAGAGAGATATTGATTAAATTTAGTAGGTTAAATTTTTTGATGGAATATTAAACTGAAATGTCAGTATCATTTTTCGATCATAAAAATTTGCTTATTCCGCAGGTGATTTCTACTTCTATTGGGCGATTAATAGAATTATTCCATAGTTATTAATTTTCTTCTTAACTTTAAATTAGTTTCGTTAAGCTTGGAATAATTCATGAAGAAGGTGTCGAATATTCTTATCAAACTAATTTACTTAAATGGGATTCTAATGAATTACTTCTTTATTCGGGTTTTGCGCATCGAAAATCTGTCTCGTTCCCTGGAGACTGTAAATCGTACAAAACCGAAGCGATTCCAATCTTTTACTATTTTTAAAGATTCATATTGGAAACACATTCTCATTTTTGTCTTTAAATTATGATATCAGTTGGCATTTTTCCTCGGACTGAACGAGAAACCGATTTTTCTCTTTCTTTTTTTTTTTTTCCTCTCTTGAAAAATTGGCCAGCTTCAAGCCATTTGCATATAGAGTTTCATTACTTACAGGAGCAAGGCAAATGGCGGCGGCGCCGGCACAAGGGATGATGGGAGGGAGAAGAAGGGGTGTTGGAACACATCCCTCTGCTTCATTATACGACGGCTGATGGAAAGACAACGGATGGCACTCGGGGCGATTCACGCCAAATGGAGACGGGTTTTTACGGCCCAGATCTCGGGGATAAAACGACAGGACTAAAAGGGAACTCACCTTACTCTTTGGCGGCGGAAAGCATTTGCAATTAGAATTGCGTTCATTCAATTTAACAGAAAGAGTTAAAACAGTTAAACAACTTTTGACTAGGAATGGGATTTAGGAACGAGACCGAAAGATAAAGGGAGTGTAATAATTTTTACCCTTAATTACCTTGCATTGCAAATTCGCAGGGTCTTCTTTCTTTTGCTTTGGAAGCCTAGTAATTTGTATTCCGGTGATTAGAAGCTATTTATGACACTACCTGTACTGTTTCTGTTCGGATATACGACTAAATCAAAATGAATGGTACATAAAGAAAACGACTGCTCTACGGCCCATTTAGCGAAAGAAAAACTATCTCAAGGTCGTGAAATTCAAAGTTAGCCAATCAAAGCGATTTAAATCAACCCAGGATTTTCGATTAATTTATTTCACACAAAAAAAACAAAACAACAGGAAAGGATAATTCACAGATGTTCGATGTAGGCGCTCTTTATGACGATGGTCAGTTCTAGCCACATTCATGACTTTAGCCTGATCAATTGAGACGACCGCGTCGCATTTCCATTGCTTCTCTGGTCATGTGGAAGTGGGGATCCTTCACATATCGCCAAAGAAAAAATTCGCAAGGAATTAGATCGAGAGGCGATACGTTGACTTGCTTGGGCTTCATGAGTACAGGGTGTTGCAAAAATATACAGGACAGTACTGCTAGTTAGCCTATCCTCTCGCGTCAGGGGCCGCTTCATAAAATGATCATTGGGAAATTTTATTTTTTTAATCCATTTACGCCGACATTGGTAAAAATGGAAATTGAGACTTCATATCTTAAATTTATATTCTGCAGCATGTAAAGACATAAAAAATAATTTACAAAGACATAAAAAATTACATCATAAACAAAAAAATTATTTTTGACCAGGGTTTGAGCTATTTCGGACCACTGTGCGTACCTCAAATGCGAAATTGAAGGAGTTAAATTATTTTTCATCAATAATAATATATTAACGAGTAGAGGATTTTCCAAAACTATTTTACGGATATAATAATAAAATGACGTATGATAATATGCAGGGTGTCTCACCTAAAGTGAACCAATAGCCAACTTCTAAAATACAAATCTGACAGAGTACTTTCAATGGTAGAATTATTGTATTTTTATGTGAGGGGGGTTTTTATGTGTATTCCATTTCCGAAAAAAAAACCCGACGCCGTTATAACTAATACAGATATAATGAATATTTATAGACAGAACAAGAGATGGTGTCTACCTTAGAGAAAGCTCTGTATATTATGTGGCTTGCCGAAACAGAATTACCGATCACGTTTCAAAGGAGACACAGGTCAACTGATGGTAGACATTACATTATTTATATTTACACACTTCTACTTAAGAAATGGCTTGCGAGACAACCCTAAACGCATTTTTAAAATAATCTACCTGGTGTGGAATTCAGATTTCAATTACTGCTAAGCGAAATTAAAATGAATAGTGAAAGTTATAAAGTTTAAATGCCAAATAACAGAATTTGGAAATTTAATTGGACACGCCCAGTTCATGTTTCGTTGGAAAGAATATAGGTGAAACAATAGTTTTAGAAAGCTAAAAGAGAATGTTTTAAAAAATGCATTTACGGTTGTCTCGCAAGTCATTGCTTAAGTAGAAGTGTGTAAAGATAAAAAATGGAATTAATGTGTTAAATTGTAAAACAAAATATGAATGGAATGAAGCCAAACGCTACAGTATTTTGAACATATTGGCAAACGTGCTTATCTCCCTTAAAGAGTACACTATCTATCCAAAAGCAATCGGACACTTTCAGTTTTAGACGTTTTGTCGATTATTAGAAAAATACTTGACGAATTATCCTGAAACTTCAGGGGAGTAAAGAGCATGTTACACACCATATATTTCATGGAAGGTTTTGTTCGGGGACCAGTAACGAATTGAACAAAAAAATAATGTTTGCGATCACCCTGTAAAAAATAATGCTTGAAATGCATTGTAGCTGTAGCAAATGCCTATGAGGCTGCTTTTACTTATGTGTTCATTTGTATGACAATAGCACGTATGGTCATGGAGATATTAAGGTTTCTTTAAAAAAATCGAAATGCTTCTTAAGTTTTTTTTTATAACATGCAGTGTTTTCGACACAATGCAATGCAATTTTCAGGAAGCTTGACAAACTACAGTACAGACAACACCCTGCAATCAGAATATAAAAATATTAAATATTTGACGAAATATGAGCATTTTTACTAAATAAAGTTTAACTGCGCATGCGCAAGCGTTACCAAAATGTCTTTTGCATAATTTATTAGTCAAATGTATAGAACTACTCTTATAAAAAGCCCAAGCAAATATCTTGAAAATTCGGAAAGATATCGTCGATAGAATGAGTTGAATTTCAGTTGCTCTCAAAAATGAACAAAACGATAAGGGACTTTCTCCAAATTTTTATTTTTGGATCGGACACCAGTATCAACTTCTTATCCTTACGCCGACATGAAGAAATATTGACTTCACATACATATATATACACGGGTCAAACAGAGAACCTTCTTTTTTGAAGTCGGTAAAAACTTACGAAAGTATTTTGATTTTTTTAAAGAATCCTTAATATCTCCATGACTATACGTGCTATTCTCATACAGATGAACATAGATAAGTAAAAGAAGTCTCATAGGCATATGCTAAAGCTACAATGCATTTCAGGCATTATTTTTTACAGGGTGATCCCAAACATTATTTTCTTTTTGTTCAATTCGTTACTGGCCCCCTATTTGCCTTCGGGACAAAACCTTCGATGAAATGTATGATGTGTAACGTGCTCTTTACTCCCCTGAAGTTTCAGGATAATTCGTCAAGTATTTTTCTAAATAATCGACAAAACGTTTAAAATCGAAAGTGTCCGATTACTTTTGCATAAAAAAAAATGGAAGCCTTTTTTTATCCTATGGAGAAATTATACGATAAATATCGACACACCCAACAATTCAGCTCGAATTCTAATTTTTCGGGGATTCCCGACCTGCTTGTTTCGAGTATTAGTCTAGGTAAATTACGAATTTCGCTTTGCTTAGTAAATGGAGCCTCTTCTTGAATAGCCCTGTAATTCATCCAAAGACGTGGTGTTCTAATGACTTGGTAAATATTTATGAGACAGACTTATGCCTGCTTAAAGGCCCCTTAGCTTTTTATAATTTGCACAAGGTTTGTGAGCCAGCTATTCTTTGGGTGGCTGGTTGTTTATTAATTAGACGGTCTGTTGTTTGTTTAATAAAAATAAATAAATAAAGGACAGGAGGGAGCGCTACGTTTGCATGTATATAATTAACAAAAATTAATTGATTGCTAAAATTGAAATGCTTCATCTATCTTAGAAATATTTAATAAAATTTAAATTATATTTTAACTCTTATATCTTCGTAAATTAATGTTTTTAACAGTACTTTTCGAATCTTAGCTTACCTTGATATTATACACTGCCCTATTTTTAATATTCGGATATACCTCCATAAATAGTGAAAGAGGTCTTAATGAAAAGGTTCTCTGTATGCTTTGTGGTCCGAAATTACACTTTTCTCCTGTAGGTATTATGGCGTAGGTTTATCATTTCCTGCGAGAAAAACTGCAAGTCTGTTATGAAATCTATCCACAATGCTCCACTTTGAAAGTGTCAGTTGGAAGTGCTCTTCTTGAAAAAGAGCAGTATTCTTCATCCATATTCTTCGATGTAGGGCAGAGTGGACTATCTCACAGCCGACGTTCTAATTCATTCTTCTAAGTGTTCTTCGGGATTGAGATCCAGATTCTGAGCTAGCCAATGCAATTTTTCTACATTCATGCCATGCTCTGCACAATGTGTTCTTTATCGTGGATCGTGTTGAAACAAGAATGAAACCTCATCAAACTCCTGCACAATGTGGGCATCATTGAAATGGTCTACGAAATCAACTTCCATGTTCGAAGTTTCCTTCATGGGAATCATGAGAAACAGTCCCAAGTCACCAGATTTTATTTGTGGCACAACGCAGTCCGGTAATAACATTCATCCGCCATTCTCCACACTCACATTCCTCCATGGGACAACTGGATCCGTCCATCGGACAGCTGCATTAAGATCTTTCCACGTCGTCTCACTCAAAAGATCCAGGTTTTTTAAAAGACGCTTGGCATTGGTTTTTAAAAATATTAGTTGTGGTAACATTCGGCTTATAAGCAGAAGATCGGCCATGAAAACCTGCAGATCGGAGCATTCGACGAATTGTCATGATGCTAACGATGTATCCGGAAGCGTCTTGGAATTCGCCCTTTGCTATTGTCTCAATTCATGCAAAACTCCTTTTGTGGGGGTGCCCCTAGAACTAATACTAGCACTCACTCGTGCAGCTGTTTGTAAGCCATTGATTACCTACTAACATAGTGCATAGTGTAAGAAGCACCAATAGAAAATAGTTCTATGGGCAAATTATTCAGGATTGGCATTGTGCCATTCTAATGGCCGTTGATATGTGTGGCGAATGCCTGGAGATCAGCTTCAGACAATGAAATTTGGTTGAGAAGTATCGTAGTGGAGGTTGCGTTTCATGGTTGCGCTCGAGCCCGTTAGTCGTTATCGACAAAAAAACAATGTAGAGTAAAGCCTGATTTCCATATTACCGGAATCACGTCAGAGTAGAAAGCCAACGGAAAATTTTTTGGACATCACTTACTTTCTTTTCCGTTTTGGTCACCAGAAAAATCGACGGAAAGCCAATTGTTGAAGAAAACTGTTCCTTCTGTTTCTCCACAGAACGAAAAACAAAACAGAAGGCAGTATTATTATAACATCTCGCTGTGTCCTCCTTTTAGGTAGCGATGACTATATCGATGTGGTTCCGGCTCCTCGCCGCCATTGGTGTCTTTGTCGACTCGAGTCTGCACTGTCTCCGTTTCTCGTCATTCTCCATTTTCCTTGGCGTACCCCGAAGTATTATTACGGTTGATTATGTAAAGAAGCGGCTTTGCCTTGACATGGAAGAATTTGTAGAAGAGTATGGGCGGAGAAGCAGTAGAACAGCAAATTGGCAGTAGATGGCGCTTGGGCTACAATTTTCCGATGCGCTATTTTGTTCGTGTGGAAAAGTCCTCATAATGGAAAAATTCTGTTTTGATTTTCCGTTTTCGTTTTTGGTGATGTGGAAATTACGCTTTAGAAGGACTTTCTGAACAATTAAGCATCTTCACTGGAGAAGGTCCATGCATTAGACAACGCCCCGAATCATATTTACTGTCAAATTGGATTGGCTAGTGCATAATCCTAAATTGAACCTTATCCAGAATCTTTAGGATAAACTTGATCCTTGGCTAACAGTAAGATAAGTGCACATGAAGAGTATAAAGGCCGAATGGAGGACTATATAATGTGATATTATAAAATTCTACCAATAGTAGGCAATACCGTCATTAAACCCAAAGCGAGGCTAACGAGAAAGACAGACTCCGGCACTGAAAAGTCACCTGACCAAGATAGGTCTTTTAACAATGTAACTTTCATCTTGTATTTTAACAACCAGTGTTTTTTTTCTTTGTTGGAAACATTGAAGGTTGGATTGTTGGTAGACCTATTTGATCAGGTAACTTTTCAGGTAACTCTCGTTAGCCTCGACACAAAGGTTTCATCAGAAACTGTTGATACTATAGTAAAGGCTCCTTTATGGCCTAAATAAAAGCGTCTGGATAGTAACTGCATGGCTGTAAGACTTCATTATAGTATAAGGAAGCTAGTCGTGGTGTTCGATGAGTTAAAGTATCGTTTAAAAGATCATAAATAACAAAATTTTGAATTTTAACTAAATTTTAAACGATCTGGAGCCTTTAATAGCTGCCAAATCACAGGCCTCTTGAATTGCTATATTTTTCGCAATATCTAATAACGGAGTTAGGGCGGATTTTGTAATGGAACTTAATCTGTTTTTGTCATGAAAAGAAGCTGTTTTCCTAATCCGTAACATGAAAACGAACTTTTTTCAAATGTTTTCTCCATCCAAAGAAGGTTTGCTCACACGAATGCGGGGAATTTTTGCAGTCATTTAGCATCAACAAAAGGTTTCTTGGGCTGGAAGAGCAAGCTAAGCTATCGACTGAATTCCTTTCCATCTAACGTTACTGCTTCTTCCAAAAAGAAAAAAAAAAGAAGGGTGGTATTAAAATTCAAGCGGAGATAAGAGAGAGGGTTGATGGGAAAGAATTAAGAGTGACGATGCGATTTTTATCAAATTCTTGACGTGTCTGAGAAATTATGAGCAGATGGACTTTCTTAAGCCTTTGGACGTCATTTTATAGCCTCGTTTGAGCACACTCTCTCGTAACAATGGCGTTCAAGGATAGATGAAGGTTTACCTACAGGAAACCTATCAATGGGAAAAAAAAGTCAGGAAATAGAACGCGAAATTTCTTTAAAATATTGGCTTAAAGGAAACCTCGAAAGAAATGGTTTGTGATTAATACGCTAGCTCTACAGGGTGTCCATAAAAATTTATACCAAAACAACATTTAATAACGTTTGAATATAGTAACATAGCCAAGTATCGTTTTCAGCATGTTACAAAGAAACTCCTAAGTTTATCTGATCTATTCATTTATTGTAGAAACTGCTCGTATAGGCACTGGGAGGAACAAACAAAAGATGGCGTCTACCATTAATTAAAAGTTAAACATGAAACATATTGACACAAGATTTATTGCATTCCATACGGGTGCGCATTTCAATGACTAAGTCGTTATTTTAACATTTATCTTAACATCTGTATCCAGTTTTTACCCCTTTTTAATCAACTTTTAACCTCCAATTTCTAATCAGAAAATATATTTTTCTCGAACGTGGAATTTAGAAAATTGAATAGAATTCTGGCTTCTTGCTGTTATCATCATTTCCTATCGAATTACATATCACATGCTAATAGTTTTTTTTAAAGATCGCATGACAACTAAACATACAGTATTCAGACCTCCATAACTCCGACCCCACGGGAATAATCTAGCTCAAACATTCTGAGAACTTTTTCACTCTAATTTCACTTGTTGAATAAGTTACGCTGGTTAAACTGATTCTAGTGTTCACTCACGTTATCATGTAGTGCCTTTTCTGGTCGGCTTTGAGCATCACATGACTCAAGTAACCAGTCAATGGGAGCGTTCCTTTCATTCTCTTTATCGCAATAAGAAGAGAAAGTTATCGTGTGATAACTGCTGTTATGATCCTTTAGCTGCATTTTAGAGGCAGCTACTGAGCGCACGAACCCATTCTAAGAATTCATGCTGTGCTGTAAGCATCATTTCCGCGTAACATAAATAATAGTGTCTATTCTATAAGTGAGAAAGAGCTTAGTAATACACATCTTGTCTAGATCAATCTTGCATGCCAAATTTCTCTCCTTTACATACGTTACAGGATGCCATATGAACAGGATCGATCTCTGTAACTCCGACTCCAGTGAACCAATTCAAGCCAAACTAAGCAGTGAATTTAGGACATGCCCATAACAACATACATAACAAATTTCAACGTCCTACCTTCAAAGGGAACAGACTAACATGGTAAAACCAATAAGCAATGCAGCATAAAGACTCTTTCCCCACTTAATTTGACCATAAAGACTCTTCTTAAGCACAGCTCATGTTTTCAAAATGTCAAGATGACATTTGCAATCTATGGTCGAATTTTTAATTACACTTCATATTCCGCCATATCGTCCAGTTACACGTTTTCTTTATTAATAAAAATAGAACACTGGGTGTAACCACCTGTTCTATTTTTATTGTTTATTATTTTATTCCAGGGTTCCTCCTTTTTTTTTCTACATCTATCATTTTCTTTATTAAAGGCTAATCCTACGGAAGTTGTAATTCGATGCTCTCGGTTGATTGCAAATTCAGAAGCTTTCGTAATTAAGCTGTAAACACTTATAATTACATAATACCCTAAATTAAATATTGATTAAACTCTATATTTTTATATTAATAATAAACAAGGAACTTAAGATTATTGTAACAAAGAATTAGTAATTCATATGACTTATATTCGGGGTTGTGACTTTCAGCTTCTTACTCGACTGAGGAAGAACGATTTCAATTCAAAAATTTTTTCTCCTTATAAGAAATTATTGATTTGGTTTTATTTTCTTCCTTGAAATTTTCAATTAAAAAAAGAAGTCGCAACTTAGAAAATACAAAAATCGCTTTTGAAATAAACCCTCTATGCAACATCTCTTCCCTAGTATATTATAACCAACATGCAAATGGCGCATGTTGGTCGCTAGCTCCGGGATCGGATAGAGGCACCACGAGAAATGTAACATCCGAAAAAATTTGACTTAGGCCTAAATTATGATTTAAATTTTTTTAACTTTCTATTTTATTTGTATTATTGCATTTGCCTGTATAAATTAATTATCATTTATTAACTGTTTTTATTTTTAATACCTTAATAACACAGCTATGCACTTAAAAAAATTTCAGATGTTTTTATTATAAATGTAGGAGTTGTGATAAATATATATTAATTAAGATAAATAAACTCCTTTAATTAAAAGAAGACAAATAAATTAAAATAAATAATATAAAACAATTATTAATTAATTATTATTAATTAATTATTAATTGTTTTCAATTATTTATTTTAATTTATTTGTCTTTTTTTAATTAAAGGAGTGTTATTTATCTTAATTAATATACACTATATGATCAAAAATATCCGGACACCCCTCACAGATCATCGATTGGCCCAATGTCACATGATAATGACTTGCACATCATTTAAATAGCTTCCCACACCTTCAGACACAACTCTGCTTGGACATTGGCAAGAATGGGTCGTTCGGCAGAGCTCAGTGAGTTCCAACGTGGAACCATCGTTGGATGTCACCTATGCGGCAAGTCCGTGCGTGACATTTTCAGCCTTCTTCAGATACCCAAGTCAACAGTAGGCGATGTCATTATGAAATGGAAGACCCGGGGATCAACAACAGTTCAACAACGAACCGGTAGACCCAAGAAACTAACGGACAGAGACCGTCGAGTGCTTCGTCGTGTCACCCGCAGCAACCGGAAGTCCTCGGCGGAAAAAATTGCCACAGAGTTTCGAAACGCCTCTGCAAACGATGCCAGCACCATGACAATTCGTCGGGAACTGCACACGATGGGATTCCATGGCCGTGCTGCTGCCCACAAGCCCCACATCAGCAGGGTCGACGCCAAGCGACGTCTGGAGTGGTGCAAAGCCCACAGAAACTGGACAATGGACCAATGGAAACGTGTAATGTGGACAGACGAATCTCGCTACACACTCTGGCAATCCGATGGACGAGTTTGGGTTTGGCGCATACCTGGAGAACGCTTCTTACCTGAGTGCACAGAGCCCACAGTCAAGTTCGGAGGAGGAGGAGTCATGGTGTGGAGCTCATTTTCATGGTACGGACTGGGCCAGCTCGTTCCTGTGCAAGGAATCATGAACTCCGACCGTTATCTGAATGTTTTGGACAACTGTGCACTTCCAACGTTGTGGCAATTTTTCGGAAACGGGCCATTTCTCTACCAACACGACAATGCTCCGTGCCACAAAGCGAGGCGTGTACAGCAGTGGTTTGCGGACTCAGGGGTCGAAGAAATGGGTTGGCCGGCACAAAGTCCCGACCTCAATCCTATAGAGAGTCTGTGGGATGAATTGAAAAGACGCTTGCGGGCCAGATCACATCGGCCAACTTCTGTACCTGAACTGATTCTCGCTCTTCGGGAGGAATGGAGGAACATTCCGGAAAGTACCTACCAACATTTGGTGAAAAGTCTTCCCCGAAGGGTGGAAGCTGTGATTCGGGCAAAGGGATGTGCAACGCCCTATTGATTTCCATGAAATCGTGGCTAGAGCGCAAACGTGCATGTGTCCGGATATTTGTTATCATATAGTGTATATTCAGATGTTTTTACTTTAAAAAGTGATTTCAAATCTATTGAAGGAATTAGGCCATCACGTCAGAATTTTTTACTAACCAAATCCACAGTTTAATGAGCTTTACAAATTACAGCAATTCTTGGCTTTCAAACGTGATCCCAGAAGTTCTGCAGAAATTTTTGGCAGTCTCAAGTGAGAAAACGTTTGAGCAAATTTAGATTGCCCTAAATATATTTTGCTGCATCTGTATCCATGTCATTTTCCCCTTCCGAACTCAACTCACCTTCTGCCATGGAGTCCACATTATGCTTTGGTACTGGAACAGGAATGTTGTCATCGTGAGGTACCGGTCTCCATGCAGAAGGCAACTTTAGATGAACAATTTCCTTCTTATTTGTTGTATTGTAACCAGTAGTGTTTATCATGCAGAAATAGCAGAAATGTCAGACAAATGCTACGTGATAGAGAAAAAATGATTTCATATTATAAATCTACATGTTAAAATAATTAAGAAAAATATGTATTTTCCAAAACATCAAAATTCATGCATAGCAGTGTAATCTTTAAAATTGTGCTAAGAATTATAGAACAATTAACATCTTGTTTCTTTCATGACATCTATTTGTTTAATTCATTTTTCATTTAAATTACTCTCACTAGAAAGCTCACGGAATAATAATATAAAATTCTGAACTGAAACTAGTATATAGATTAGACACATGTCCAATAATATATCGAAAACAAACGTAATATGTGCCGCGGCTCATATTCAATGATTTCATAGGCACATTAACCACACATTATACATATTGGCTATAAAGGCGGGAAATAGCCAATTATGAAATAAGATAGATGAAAATTAGCATACTTTACACTTTATTGATATAAGTTTATGTGAATATGATTAAATTGTAATTTTCATGCTTATACACTACGAAATAAAAAGTTGTGTTTAAAGTGTAAAATATATCAATTTAAATTGGCTATTTGCAGTCAGATGTACGAAACAGTCAAATAACTTTAAACAAATGTGTCCATGCCCGATTGAATAAACTATTCCTAGCTTCCGTAACGTAAGCGCTGAAGAGTTACGAAAGCTAATTTTGGGGCCATGATAGAGAGAGAGAGAGAGAGAGAGAGAGAGAGAGAGAGAGAGTGAGATAGAGAAAATTCAAATAAGATATCATTCGTTATGTGCGACCTCGTTTTACGCATTTTTGCTGTAATACGATTTTAAAAACTTAATGTACAATGAGCATATAATAATCGCAACAGAAGATATAAACCTAGTTAGAACGATGGTATGTAGAAGTGAATGCTCATTAACTCTATTGGAAATGAATCTAAAGTTTCAATGGAGATGGAATTGAATTGTGCCAGAATTTCGGTTAATGAATTCTGCAGATTTTTTAAATAAATAATTGATAAACCAACGTGAATGCATCAACTATAAATAAAATAACTTTACAAGTTAGGGAATTTAGATCACACTAGGTGTCGCGTAAGTTGCACTTGGGCTAGAGAGCCTTTATAATCATTATTATCATGATTATAAAGGCTCTCTAACTTGGGCCATTGCGACCAATACGCATCTAGTGTGGTCTAATTCCTTAATTTCTCAAAACAATGGAAAATGGTGGAAGTTCAATGACCATAAACTTAATGCTTGCCAAAATGTAAGATAAAATAACATTAAACATATAAAATTATTAAATAGAGACAAATAGTAAAGAAAGTCCCACAACCTGGAGTCGAAACACGGGCAGAAATACTCGGTTACCGTCCCGATGCCAAAACCAGGAGTGCTCTTCCTAGACTTATTCTCTTGTATACAGGGTGAATTTTAAGCACACCGACAAACTTTTAGGGGAGATAGTATGGGTGATTCTATGCAAAAATGTTCCTATGAACAAGGGTCCTAATTTGAACGTAGGAAGGGAGGTAGGCTATGGCGTGAAAAATTTTTCTTAGACTTTCCAGTTACATATAAAATGTGCTGGAACTCTCTATAGACTTTTATAATTTCAGGTAACATGTCATTCTGAAAAAGATGATTTCACAGAAAGTTAGATGGATTTCTTGTATTAAAATATTTTTTTTTTGTACGACTTGGTTAAGAATTTTTTATTTCTTTTTCATTTAACACGACACCGCAAAATTTGATCTGTTCATTGGAGATTTTGTTGCATTCACGGTTCTTGATCATTGATTGACTCGTGGCGTTGTGATTTTCCCTTCGCTAATAATTTGACGGCGGCAGGAGAAATTGATTTGGCTGTCTAACTGTCTGTCTCGTCCTTTTCTCTATCCATCTCCTTCCTTTCGGTCTCATTTCTGGTTTAACGGCAGGGCTCTCGAGTCCAGCGGCGGAGCCCTACTCGCCTCGGCTTTCATTTAAAGTCAGTGAAAGAGAACGGAAGAAGGCTCAGGGGGGCCGTAGGCGTTGAGCCGGAGTCGGCAGCCATTTCACAAGGATCGTACCCCGGTCGAAAGACTGAAGGAGAGAGAGAGAGAGAGAGAGAGAGAGAGAGAGAGAGAGAGATCTTCTGGACTACGAAGAGGAGGAAAAATAACTTCATCTCTCTCTCTCTCTCTCTTTCTTTCTTCAGTGATACATCACTGCATGAAAAGACGATGCCTAAATCGAGAGCTTTTCGTGCAACTTATTCGACCACTCGTTTCCATTCTTCTTTTTTCTTCTTCCTTTATAACAAGAGGGCCGATCTTTTCTTCAGATCTATTCATAGTGGCAATTCTTATTCCTTCCAATTCTGTCAGCGAGAGGTTTCCAAGTTTCACTCACAGTTTCTGTAATATTCATGCGCACGTAGCACACTTCGGGCGAAAGCGATGGGTTTACAGACAAAAGGGAAAAAAAAAGATGAGAGACAAAAAAGAGAAAGGGAATTCGGTATTGAAAGATTTAAGATGATGAAAATAAAAACACTGTTGTGTTGTGGTTTAAAAAGCTGGCGTTAAGGAATGAAGATTAAGCAATGAATATGTTATTAACGTGGCAATAACAAAAAATGCTCGTAGCTACGATTCCAACGCTACATCAATTTATTGCGGTAAAACCATTTCACAGACCGCAAGTGTATCAACTGGATTTTTCCATTCAGCCAAATCCCTTCTACAAGCAAGTATTTTGAGAGGGGGGGTAAGTGATTAAAATTATTCCCTAATGCCCATCTATTATAGTAAGTTCCTTTGTACACTGTTCGGCCACTTTATTAGGTAATCCCTCCTTGTGCGTACAAATGGTTTGATCCACACTGCTGCAACCTGCTTCGGTTATAAATGTAGGTAAAAAATTCCTTCGGCAGTTAAGACTACAAATCATAGTGATAATAATCAAGGGCAAAGACCTAATCGACTTAGAACGTGGCATGCTCGTAAGTGCAAGACATACTGAACGAAGCATCTCCGAGACGGTAGTTCTCCTGAACTTATCTCGTATAACAGTGTCAAGAGTGTACTTATCGAGAATTGCACACCGCACAAAAAACGACGAGTCAGCGGCATTCCAGTGGAAGGAAATCCCTCGTTGATGAGAGAAGTCGGCGGAGCTGGCTAGATTTCTGCAACCCAACAGATAGGCCACTGTTGACCAATTGATATTCAAATTTAACCTTGCCGCTCAGACAAGGAACTTACAATGTACCTCTAGATACATGCTGTTGCGGATAGGGTATAATAGCCGAGGGCCATATTGCATAGCGCTGGTATAATGGACGAACAGGAATATACGTGCTTAATGAGCAAAGCAACACTATCGACAACTGCAAAAAAGTCACTTGGTCCGATGAGTTGAAGTTCATGTTGATTGCAGACGCAGAATTGGCGCAAGCGAAATGAATACATGGACCTATCATACATGTCGATAATTGGTGGGCTGGTAGGGACAGTGCCATGATATGGAAAATGTTTACCTGGCACTCGTTGGGTTGACTGACACTCCTGGGTTTACGTTTGGATGCCAAAACTATAGTCAAACTGCAAGATCTAGAGCCATGAGTGGAATGATCTAATAGTTGTATTCCCAAACATTATAAATAAGGCGAATTTTCGTTGTGAAGCAGCCCCTACGTTCAAAGAAGGCAAATGTCCACAATACAAGGCATACTTTCCCTTCAAGCGAAAATTCTTCAAAAATTTTCAATACAATGACAACCCATAAGCCAACATCCTTAAAACATAAGTAAATCAACAGAATCGCGGATAAAGCCGCGGTATCCAGAGTTAAATATCGAACGCGTCCTTTTGAAAATTTTCAGCAGTCCCAGCGTTTAAACAAGATTAACGACACCAGAAATTCAGTAGCGATACAAAATGAAACAAACCAACGCTGTTTAATTTGCATTAAACCGTTCGCCAATGGCAACGATGTCGCGGCTGTGAAAATGCATAGCGAGCAATGGGTGTCATCTGGAAAAAGAAAACCCGTTTAAAAGCCTCACAAGTCATCGGATGTTGAACAATGTGGACAGTTATAACGGTGAAAAACGCAAAAGAGTCTAAACCAATTTAATTAACATAATGATGAAATATAAATAAAAACAAACAAAGCCAGTAAATATGACTTTGCATTTTTATTGCATTCGGCTTGATCAGTGGACGATTTCATATGTGCGCCAACTTCTTTTCATGGTCATTCTTGAATATACTGTATATCTATGAAATGTCTTTTGATACTGCCTAAAATTCAAAGAATGTAAAGAATTTAATATATGTTCAAATTCAAAAATTCAAATTAAAAATCATTTTCAGAAAAACTCCATTTTTTACAGAGGTAATGTATACTGCGACCAACCCCAACTTTGGCCAAACTCCTATTGGTCAGGCACATCAACATGCGTAATAATACGAAAACGGTTTCTTTACCTAGCAAAGAGTCACCGATGTAAACAAATGTTGAAGCATGAAGCGAAACTAAAGTGGCTAGAATAGAAACTATTCCAGCCACTGCAGCGAAACCATAGTTTCAGCCATTTTGGCAGGGTCGCACCGCATTCCAGGCAAATACCGCATTCGTGGAGTTTTTCCCGCTAGTTTTTTTCCTCGTATTTTAAGCCAATAAAAAGTCAACAATCGAATGACATGAGCATTATCTCACGTTGCGCATTCATTATTTTCTTTGGAAAGCGTTGCTCGACTTCAACCAATAGCAGTTAGGCTAAAGTTGGGGTTGGTCGCAGTATAGTTTCCTAATTCCAAGACTTCGACGAAATATCTTCAAGACGGAAAGCGTGGTTGATACGAGATATGTCCTAAATATAATGAGAGCGCTATTTTTTGCCCTGCTACAGGTTGGCTGCGCAGGTTGATGAATGGAGAGGGAATCTCGGATAATTACTTTGACCATCGCTAGTTGAATCAGAACCGTCAAAGAAAGCAGGTGTTTGAAGAACCGCAGCCCGCGTTTTGTTTGCTCTCCATTGGTAAAATGCGGAACTCTATTGGGCAACGTTATACAATCAAATTTTTACCAAGAGGTCATTAAGCGTTTGAAAAAAGAGTTTTGAGAGATCTTGACCAGATCGGCACTTAGGGATCTTCCATCTTCACGACAACGCTCTCTGTCACACCTTGTCTGTCCGTGAATTTTTGATCCATAAAATATTACAACGCCTCCACATATTCCCTACACCCCTGTCCTGGCTCTATGTGATTTCTGCTTTGCTCCCGAAACTCAAATCTATTTTGAGACTATTGAAAACATCCAAAAAGCCGTGACGAGTCTCTCAACAACTTCCTGCACTGCTACGACGAATGGAAAACAGTTGGAATCTTTGCATGGGTGTTAGCATTCAATTGTAAAATAATTTTTGAATAAAAGTAAATTTGTAACAATCAATCTCATGACTTTTAGAATACAGAGTGTCTCAAATTGATGTATACACTCTTTGAAACTTTATAGCTGAGCAAGAAATGAGATAGAAATATAAGGTTTATTGTGTATGATCCAGTTGCTAGGCGCTGGAAAAGCATAGCAACTAAAGTAGCGACAACTATGGAATCGTTTTTGATTGGTGGAAGTGGTTACGTGGGTTACTGGACGCCATAACGTGTCGACATCTCCTTCACTCGCTTCAACGTAATTTACGTTATAGTTTCTCATTAATTTTACTAGCCCAGATAAAAAAATGTTTGGATATAAAAGTAATATAAAAAGTGAGCACAATACAAAAGAAGTTTTGAAAAAAATAGAGTTTGTGAATTTGAAATGGCTAAATTGTCATAATGTAAAAATTATCACTTATGTTAATTTGAGAATGCTCAACCATGCCATAGAGTTGTCAAAACAGTTCTGGAATTTCAGCTGGTTATCTTATAAGCAAAAACCTGGGTATGCGTGGTTATATATAAAAATGAAGATAAAATGATTGTTTTTTTGGTTACCTTAAAATGTCACAACTGAATTTTATGATTATGGTTGTTTTCTAATATCTGATATTAGAACAGTAATGAATACACTGAATAAATATACAAACAAATAATCAACATTTATTTCAACAAAGAAAAAAAAAAGTATTATATAAATTATTTGATTGTTGTTGAAATATTTTTTACAAATAACAGCAATTTCATGTGCATTATAAAATGGCAGCTTTTTATGCTTCAATTTGTATAAAAATCATTTTAAATAAAACAATCACAGAAAAATAAATATTTTTTTTGGTTTTCATTTTTGGTCTTTTATTATTACTACAAATTAATTTACTCTGGATTGCATGGTACAATTAAGGAATTTCATAAATGAACAAACAAAAATACCAGTTTTTTTATTTGTGTTATGGAATAACTATCAAAATGTTTTCCAGAAAATAAATATTATCGATCAAGATTTAATTAATATCAGAAAGAGATTGATTCCTTAGATTCTGCTCAAACCCTTCACTGTTAAGTTCAAGGATGACAGATGCTGTGTACTGCTGCAGTGAAGCCACAATTCCTTGATCTCCCGACAATTTTAACTCAAAATAACTCCGAAACTAGATTTGATTCCTTCCAAAAAAAATTCGGATATGGAAAAAGCAAGCACTAAACCAAGTCTCTGATAGGCTTGAATGCTTTAGACACCCTGATCTTTGACTAAGAGCATGCCAAAAATGCAGTTTTTCCCATTGTTACTGTATGTGGCTGCGAAGTTCCCCACAACATGGCGTCCATGAAATGAGTTGTCATTACTATCCTTATAGGCTACTCTAATAGCAACACGTTCATTGTTGTTCATTTGTTTATAAACCAAAATGGCGGTGAGACTTTCATTCGATGAACGTATGTGGCTACTGAAGTGTTATTGGAAAGTGGAGAATGTTGTTGAGGTTCAGCGATGTTGGAGGGTAAAATTTGGTACACCACCGCCAACAAGGGTAAGAATAACAAAACTCCGAGGCAAGTTTGAAGCCGAAGGAGCGGTGAAAGATGTGTTGAAAGGTCGGTGCGGAGGAAAGAGAAGTTCCACTGATAACGAAAGTGTTGATGCCGTTATGGAGGTTTTTGCATGATCCCCAAAGAAGTCAGTGAAGCAATGCTCTCGTGATATTGGTATCGCCAAATCCAGTGTTTGTCGAATTTTGCGAGGTCAAAAATGGAAGCCTTACATTCCGCGACTTGTCCACACAGTACACTGTGGCAGAAGGTGGACATTTTGAACATGTACGGGCTTAAGGAAGTTTGAGGAATAAAATACAACAAGCCTTATATTTCTATCTCATTTCGTTGCTGAGTTATAACGTTTCAAAGAGTGTATACATCAATTTGGGACACCTGGTTTTCTTCCTATTTACTGGCTACTGATTTCCTCATCTCATTTGTCAGTGTCTTGGAATTAAAGGACAACTCTACGGTAACATACAATTTTACTTGTATTTAAATCGAAAGATTAGCGCATTAATCACATCGTGACATAGTTAAAAAAAAAATTAATAAATAATTTAATTAATTTATTTATGTATGTATTGGTGACGAGTAAACCCGCATGCGATATATTAACACTGAAATAAAGACCATGCCTCCTCTGACATCACGGACTCACCCAAGATGGATGCTCCGTTAATGGAAATTACGCTCGGAATTTTTGTTTTTTCCCATATTTATGTTCGAATTAAAAACTTTTTTAAATAAACCGTAATATCATTAATGTGATTGCAATATAGTTGCATGTGACCGTAGAGTTATCCTTTAAATGAACAAGGGAAAAAGGTCGTAGAAATTTCGCTTTTTGACTGGAATCTTCCATTATGTACGAGCTTTAGGCGCTGAAGTCGAGCATTGATTACTATTTCTCTATTCTCAAGCTCGTCTTTACTCTGTGTTAAGAAATGGTCTTCTTGTATCGGTTCATCACAAAGAACTTTACTGGGGTCGTCATCCCCCTCTCTTACCTCTTACAACTGACAGCCTTGTTTTGGCTAAATTATCGCTGAAGTACAGCTCCAAAGAGAAAAAAAACAAAAAAAAAAAACACTGTCGGGTTCGTTCTCGTTTGTTTGTGCCTTCGTTGTTGTTTTTCTCCATTTTTCTTTCTTTTTTTTTTTCCTTGAAGCTTTGTTTTTCTCCCTTTCTTCTGTTCCAGCGCCGCCTCTTCCTTATTCAAACATATTTTTTACGTGTTAAAGTTGCGTGAAAATGTAAACTTCTTGATAAGAAAAAATCACTCCTAAATCAATATCACTTTGACTTGACGCTCTTTCTGATTCATCTGCCAGGATAGAGAGAGTGGGGGAAAAAATGGAACGCTTCTTTTCCCTTGTGGCATCTCCTCTTCTGTTTTTTGCTTATTAAGTTTTTTGTTGCTTCTCTTTCTCGTTTTATACAGTCTTCCTCCACCCCGTCTCTTTCTTTATATTATTATTATTATTTTGGTTTTACATATTTTGACTCCATAATGGATCCCACAAATAACTACGACTTCGCTGATGTTTACTTAAAAAAGAGAGGCGGCAGGAAAGAAGGAAGATGAACTGGAAAAAAAAGGGGACTGAAAATTGTGTAAACGTTGTGCAAAATGAAATAAGCACGAGGTGGAAATGAGTTGGTCGATTCTTCTTCTTTTTTTCTTCTCCCCCCCCCCCTCTCCCCTCTTCCCCACCCCCCCCCCCCCCATTCCTAGTCCTCTACCGCAAAATGAATACGAATTCCTCGCCGACCTCCTTTCACTTCCCCTCCTCGGAAAATATAGATGCCTTGGCGGTGGGAGAGATCCCGACCATTTTTCCTGTGCCCCTAAGCAGCGCATGCGCGAAAACTGCACCGTCCGATGAAGCCAATTGTCAGCGCGCAACACACGGCGCAGCGCCTAATCTCGGACGCAGTGTGCGTTTCTCATAATTGCAATCTGCGTTCCTCACAAGGCCCCCACAATGACTCCGTATGCAAATAATTTTAATTTGAGGCAATTATTTAGTACGGCCTGCGCCCAAGGCTCTTCCTTTTAATCTTCTTCTCCTTCCTCCTCCTCCTCTCATTTTCATTTTAGTTTTTTTTAAACTTCCTCACCATTTCTCGTTTCCTATTTGGTCTCTCTCTCTCTCTCTCTCTCTCTCTCTTGTCACCATTTGCCTGTAAAACAAGAGCATTTGTGCGTTCTGAGGAATTTGTGTCGTGGACCCGATTGTCACATGACGAAACAAAGATTAATAAAGTTTCAAGTCATTAACATGATGGCGTTTTCGGGCCTCAATCAAACGAGAGCCTTTTTTTATGTATTTAATTTCAAATTTTTTTAACCATCAAATTGACACGAAATTCGCTCGAGACTCCTACATTAATTAATTAATTAATTAATCATAAACCGATTTTTTTTTTATTGTCACATAATAAGCGTGCCCAACAATCTAATTACGAGCTTGTGAAATATAATGATTTTAGTGAACGAATTTTGTGAAGACGTTTATGTGCTCAAATACACAAATTAAATACTACAAATGACGAAAAAATTAACACCCCTTTAATTTAATTTAGCAAGCAGTTATTACTTTATAATTATGAGGTGTGCTCAAATGAAAAGGAGACTACGGTTATGTTAACGAATATTTTAATTCCAGAATATTTGACATAATGATAATGTATAAATGACGCCTACACATAATTGCTATTGATATTGATACACTGATCCCACCGCGAATGAAGGAATGGATGACTTCACTGTAGAAACTCCTGGGTTGCGTACGGATCTTTTTTTGCACAATATTCTGTTCTTCTTTATCACACGTGAACCGATGACCTTTCAGTGATTTTTTTTTAAAGGGGCCGAATATATGGTAGTCACATGGGGAGATGTCGTGGCTGTATGGAGGATGTATGAGGACTCCTCATCGAAATGTTTCCAGCAGGTGGAGGGTCTTCTTAGCATTGTCCTGAAGCAGCACTTTCCCTTTCGAGAGCTTCCATCTGGGCTTGTTTTTCATAGCCAGTTTCAGCTTCAGCAACGTGTTGCAGTACCGTTCAGTCTTAACTGTTTCACCCTGTTCCTGCCAGTCGATGAGTATAGGCAAGGACCCCGTTCAGCTTCATGGCATCACGTTTCCGGCCTTCATGACAGAGTGAGCATTTTTGGACCTGGGGCGCCGTGATTGAGCCATTGCAGGTTCATCTGTTTAGAGGCATTTGGGCATATCTTATACAAAGCAGAAAAGGGGAGCCATGGACTCGAACCAAGGACCATATCTTTCGCTGGCACCGCTCTTAGCAATAATGAATCGCAAAGCTATTACAATACGTCCATATGAAGCCACAAACCTGCTCAACTTGCAGAGCATGCCCCCCAACTCGCAAATTGGGAATCCTCCTTTTCCTTAAACCATCAAATAAATTGATGAAATTAACTCAGAGATGATAATTTTAATATATAGTTATGTGAATATTTTGCCTTTATAAAGTAATAGAAAGTTAAATAAAAAAACTAATTTAATTTAAATAAAACAAAATATAGTTCACCAGTTATAGTCCAATATTAAATTGGAATAACTCTTCAAACATCATAATAAGAAATAGAAGAGAGAAGGAAACATTTCACGACCTGGACTCGTATGGATGTATTGGAACAGCTTTGCGATTAATTATCCGCGGTAGCTCAGTTGCTAAGAGCGGAATTCCAGATCGCGGAATTTTTTATTCCCTTTTCTACTTTGTAATCACGATGTTTTTGAAGAGTTTCTTATGTTTAATTATTATCTTCTCTTTGAGGTATTACTTATTTTTTAAATTTAACAATAATATTAATATTGTTTTTACTATTATCACCAATTTAAAGTTAATAATTGGCGAAATATTATTGATCTAGATCATTATAGAGTTTGTTCAATGCTGACGCATTCACATACATACATTTACATTCTTACAGAGAGAGAGAGTGAAACAGACAGAGCTGTAGAATTTTTTTCATAATAGATTTAAAAATTGATTTTTATTAAAGATTTGTATATTTATTTATTTATTTATTTATTTATTTATTTATTTATTATTATTTGTGCTTTTCAGGTAAGTTGTGATGGCGGATTTAAAACGAGATACGCACGCAAGGAATGTGACGTGAGTTATTTAAATTGGAAGTTTGCTTGCCCATGTAGGTGTTTTATGTTCAATGCTTTATAATTATGATACTCGTGATAACAAACACTTCTTATCTTAAATAAAATAAAATCTTATGGGAAAACTGATTTTAAGTAATTCATAGAAAGGTGGAATAATTTATGAACTTAATACTTGGATAGTGGTATAAAAATTGTTTTTCAAACTATTTTTTTATTATAAAGTTTGCTTGAAACTTGGATACATATTATTAAAATATTCGTTTTGTTTTTTATATGCACAGAAATTTTTTGATTTGGATAAAGCCTGTTTTCCATTTAGCGATATTTAGGCGTTATCCCGAAAGTGGTCTTATCTGATTGGCTGAGTCATTTTGGAAAGCATAACGTCCAAAGAAGTTGATCTTTAAACAATGGTCGATAGACAAGAGGATATCAACCATTCCGATCACGTTAACATTTTGAAATTATTACTGTATCATTTCTACTTAATAAAAAAAGAAATTAATTTCTCCAAGGAGAATATAGGAAAGTAGCGGAAGCCCTGAGGTCATTTATTTTTACCCCTTTATCTGCACTTTTTAATCCCCCAATTTTTTAATCAAAAAATTTTGTCCCCTCTAACTCCCACAACCGGAACTCTGACCCCATTGCACCAATAAAAACCAAACTAAATACTGGAGTGGAACATGCCCATCGTAAGCTACATTCCGAATTTCAATCTTCTACATCAAAAAATATAGGAGACAGGCGGACATTGTGAAACCAATAAGTGATTTCCATTCTTCCGCTACTGAATAAATGATTTACCAAATTTTAAAAAACCTATATATTAATAAATTCACCAAGGAAAAGCCACAAAAACCCGTGATGGCGAACACCAACTGCGGAGTCATGATTCTCTATCTGAACTGAGGAAGACCACTTATCGGAATGCATAGCGAAATAGATTGTAAAGGGTCTCCCAAAAGTAACTGATATTTTGAATTTGCCGCCATTTGTTCCGTGGTATAACCAGAGTAGAGATTTTTATATGCTGTCATTACTAAACATTGAGGTTAAATTGTACAAAACTACACAAGCGAACAGCGCGTAGAAATTGTAAAAATTCACTTCAAAAATGGTGAAAATTTTACGAAAACTGTTCGCAGCGACGTGATGTGAATTGCCGCCAAGATCATGTGACTTGACATCGTTAAGACTTCTTTCTCTGGGGTTATCTTAAGGATAAAGTGTATGTCAATAAACCACAAACTATTGACGACCTCAAAGATGAAATTCGACACAATATTGCTGAAGTTTCCCAGCAATGTCAACATGTTATGGAAAATTTCCTCAAAAGAGTGAATTTGTGCTGCCAAGGTCATTTGTCAGATGTTTTGTATCACACATAATCTTCATGTTTTTACTTTCTAATAAAGCAAAAAAATTATAAATATTCCAATGAAAAATGTTTTTTAAAAAATTAAAATGTCAGTTCATTTTGGCACACCCTTTATATGATTGGCTAGATCTGAAAAAGACGCCCACAAAACGCTTGGAAATCAAACATCGCCTGATCTTGAAACGTCGCCTGTAAAAAGCGTGCGCGTCAAAGTCGCTAATTGGAAAACGAGCCCGGGTGTCAGAAAGTCACTGGAAAATTGCTGAGAGTATGAAGACGCTGAAAATTTGCTTAAAAGACGTTAAATGAAAAACAATTTTAATTAATTATTTCAAGTTGTTGCACAAGAAATTTCAGATTTTGTAGTGAAACTTCAAACAACAGTAACTTTTGATGAATTTAAATCTAAATGGGCCTATTTAGATGGTATACACCACTCCCAACGAAATATCAATGCTTTTATGCTAGTTTCGTGGAACTCTGCCGTTATGAATTGAAGAAACGTAAGAAGAAGACATTATTTAGCCAGGGTAATTGCATCGACAGTGTCCACCTTCCAAAATCATATTCTCGAATTTACGTCTAAAATTGTAAAAATAAGCTTTTTTTTTTTTTAAAAAAAACTTGTTATACAAAAAATCCACCGTTTTAGACTTGAATATGGGATCTGCTTATGGTCTACTGCCTATATTTATCGTTTAAGAGCGTTGAAGACTGCAGTAAATGCCTTTATTTGAGTTCCATTTAGATTTGATCGTTATCAATCCATAACTGACTTTCTTTGCAAACAAGGAATATTGTCTTTTGATGCCTTTATCGTCTACTGCATTCTAAAAACACTGCTAATTCGTTAAGATGGATCCTTGCTATTTTATAAAACAATTGTTTAATAGTTCGAACGAGGCACGCTTATCCCAAAGTTTTAAATTTGTACCTCCTGTAGTATGTACTTTTAAATCCAGATCGTTTCCATATAATTTACTGAAAGCGTGAAATGATTCACGATATGAGTTATGATCACAAATATTTAAGTGGTCCCGTGAATCGTGTATTACTAATTGTAGCTATTATAATATTGAAAGCACATGCCTGTATACAAAGAGTAGAGAGATTATGAATTTATTTAATGTATGGCCTTTATCTGATATACTATACGGGGTGTCTTACCTAAAGTAAAACAATAACCAACTTCTAAAATAAACGGATATATATTAAGAGAAGGACGACACAAGAACCCTGGAATACAATAAATAATAGTTATTAATTAAAAATACAAATTAAATAAAAAATAAGATATAATAAACAAAAATAATTAATCTAAATCAAAATAAAAAGCTGACGTTTCGGATAGAGACTATCCTTTATCAAAGCAAAAAAGAATAATTCTCTAAAAGCAAATAGAATATTAGAGAATTATCCTTTTTTGCTTTGATAAAGGATAGTCTCTATCCGAAACGTCAGCTTT